>VWZW01003059.1:3700393-3755173 GCA_013397115.1 Edolisoma coerulescens | reverse complement strand
GGGGCAGGCTCGGGGGCGCCGCGGCTGTGCGGAGGAGCAGTCTGGGGCGAGCCTGTCGGCCCTTTCCCGGCCGCGCTCTTCAGCCGCCGCTGGCTCCCACGCCGTCCCTAAACGCGGCTGCTGTGCGGACTCTGCCCAGCGGTAGCTGTTGGGATACCGGGAGCGTGCCTGGCGCCCCTGTGACCACAGACCTTTGGTTTTGCTTGGGAACCATCGTCCTTGTCATCAGGGATTGAGTCGTCGTAGTAAGCTCCTGTGGGAGAGGCTATGCAGGTCCCTGAGTTCCTCCTCTCTTACAGAGCTCTTGGGAAGGCAATTCCTGACCACAGTCAGTATTTCCTTTAAGATCAGTCTTATCTTCATCCCTTATATATTTACAGTTGTAATATCCCATAGTTTTATGCCATTCAACTCCAGATGCCGCTGAGGTGCTTTGCAAACTGCAGCTTTATCTCCTGAGTTGTCCCCTGAGGCCAAGTTGGATGTCTGTTTAAATTAAGCTGAGCCACATACAGCCCTTCATGTTTCCTATATAACTTTGGATAAATTGAATTCTTCTCCCCTTCCAATGCTATTAATATAAATCACGTGTGCGATCAGCTCTGCGTGATACAGCAAGGCAAAGCGTTTGTAGCTAATTGGCAGAAACCCCTGAAATATGTGCTATTTTGTGCTTTTGTCCCTTTAACTTGTTTCATTTGTAAAGTGAGTGAGTTTTTTCCTATCTAATGGGAAAAAAGCATCAGAATAGATGGGTATGACAGGACTGCTTTGCACAGCATGTGAATATAGAATATAAAAAGCGCAAAGCTTTGGGTGTGTTCTTGGCCCTCTGACCTGTAGAACAGGCATGGGGAAGCCCTGTGGGATTCTCCTTTGGTGGCTGGGAGAACAGGTTGGGGAAGAGCAAAGCTTCGGATTCTCAAATGCAGGAAGGGTCAGTATTGCAGTGCAGGGGTGTAAAGCCTTTCATGCAGAGAGGGGTAAGCATTTCAGCATGAAAGGATGCTGAAATTTCCCAAGAACCTGTCTTGAGTTGGCTTATGCAGCCATTCTACTCAAGGAGCAGTAAAGGCTGCACACAGCTACACTTGGGACTGTTGCAAGAGGTTTTGGTATTTTTCACTTCTGTGCTAAATGTATTTGGATTTTTTCCTTATTCAGTGTTCAAAGAGCTACATTTTCCTTGAATAATTGCCATATGCCGATTAAAAATCAAGTTATCCATGTGAAACCAGCTTTTTTTTCTTTACCTTGCATCTTCTGGAAGTATATGAATCTGTATGTATTTAAGATGTCAATATTTCATGCTAAAGACAAAGCAGAGTCTACATTTGCCGTAAGTTGTTTTTGTGCACCAAAGCTGTGTTATCCCTTTTGTACATAAATAAAATCTTACATGCCCAGAATCATGTTTACATTTTTGCAACTACATTAGTTCATAGAAGATATTTTTCCTCCTTGTAAGGGTTGCCTTTTTAGTTTCTTAAAGCACTGACCTCTTCTCACATCCTAAGGTTTTTAATATAGATTTGATATTTACTTGAAATGATGTAGCTGATGCATTATAAATATCCTATTCACTAGCTTCTCATAAATAGCTGAATAATGGCTGTGGCCTGGAAGTAGCAAGTATGCCTGCAGAAACTCCTGTAAAAAATCCCAAGTCAGTTTCAGAAGCTTTTTTTTTTTTTTTTCCTTTTTTTTTAAGTGCCTCAGGTGTTAGAGAGATGAGAAATCCAAATCTGGATCTTCTCAGTCAAACTGATGATACTCCTGAAGTTTCCATTCTTCAGCCCATAAAAGGGAATTGAATTAATGAATTGTTAGCTTTCCCTCTGTAAAGATTTGATTTAGTTTTTAATTACTTCGTTAGCAAGTCTTGGCAGTTTTTTTGTGTTTCCACAATTGTCCTTGCGCTTTAAGTCTTGGGGTTTTTTTAAACAGCGATCTTCAGCAAGCTCAAGCTGCAAGTGCTCAGCCTCTTGAGGAACCGCAGCTGGCGCATATTTGGCTGCAGATTTATAAGGACTAGTTGAAGAAGTTACTGTTCCCAGCTGTCCTACAGCTCTTCACTTGAATGGCTGAGTGAGGATATCTCTGCGATGCCACTTTGCATGGACATACCTGAGGAGATGAAAAAATCTGCTATCCTTGGGCTGGCACTGGGCACACATTAAAGCACTTATCAGTTATTTGGAAAACCCGGTTTCTCTGCATCTTTTTCAAGAGTGCTTCATCTTAATAGCAGTAATTACATAGTGATGTCATGGACATCGTGTAGAGGTTGCTTCAGGGAATGGTCAAATGTTGTTTACTTCTTATTATTTACCTAGTGGATCGCAGATACGTACATGGCACTGTGATTGATTTCTGTTCCAGAAGGCCCAGTTCTCCAGGCCTGTGTGTATTTACCGTTAGGCACGTGATACCAAAGATGTTCACATTTTGAGGGTTGAATAGTAACATTATGCTTAAGGTTCTGGGCCAGAAAAAACTGACGTTTCTGTGAGGAAGGTGTGTGGACTTACAGCTGCACTTCAGAGCAGTAGCTAAGAAAGTAACGAAAAATCAAAGTTTGTGCTGTTGCATTGCTCAGCGCATGGAATTTCTAAAATTCATAGCAACTTTTCACGTGTTTTTAGTTTTATTTACCGTTCTCCTTTGCTGACTAACAGATGACTTGAATACTGATGAAAACACGCCCCTTAAATTTGCCGCTCAGCAGTATAGCCTCAGGCACGTGTTAACAACTCCTTAGAAAGTATTTTACAGTCGTTTTGTATTTCCACGTCACTTAGCCTAGCATTGCATTTATATACAAGTTTTGTCTGATGCTGAGTAGCCATCAGCTTTTGTAAAAGGAATTTAAGTAAAATACATCTTTATGCTGTGGTTTGGGTTTTTTTTTTTCCTTCTGGGCTGCAGCTGTTTCTCCGTTTTGAAGTCTAAATGGTGAAATCTGCTCCCACATAGTCAAACAGAAATGGTACAACAAGTTTGAAATGAGAATTAATCTTACACAGCCATAGCTGCTGTTATTATGACATTTTATAATGCACCAATAGTGAATATGTAAATATTTAATAAAATATTTACGACAAATACCAACAAGATAAATACTCCTTTTTAAGACCTAACACTTAATTTTAATCTAGCCAGCTTTGTGTGGAGTCAGTGTCAGAATGCTTATCATCGATTTAATGATAAAAGACAAACTCTGATGAGTATTTTCTGACCCTGATACACTGAAATACTCTGAAAGCTAAAAAATACAATAGCTTGAGTTGCTATCGTCATAAAAATACTATGACAACATGATAATTCAATATACAAAAATGCAAACATACTAAGAATTAGTATGAAATTGTTTCCACTGACCTATGTAGGATCAGAATTTGTTCCAGATGGTGAAGATCAAATTCTCTGCTGTTTAAAATAATGTAATTCTGGGTTGCTGCAATCCTGCACTCATTTCCCCAGGCCACCCCTTATTCCACCATCCCTTGCTCGGATACTGGCATTCGTGTGTTCCCATTCCTAGATCTGAGACCTGAACCGGGCCAAACCAAATGAAAGAGTTGCCAGGTTAGATTTCAGTTAAATGAATATTGGCTTGTTTCACAGGACTGTTAAATGAGTGCAGGAAGATTGCAAAATCAGCAATACAGTTTTAGATTAGCTTCAGCTGTTACAGAGCTAAACCTTGGTTATTTCTCACTTTTACAGGTTCTTAGCTTTGTCAGAGAGACAAGGGAAAATCTGAGGCAAAGCTTCAATGGCATAAGACAATTGGAATAGTAACCACGCGTGCACTTCACATGCCCCAGCAATAAGGAATGGTTGCAGAATCCTTCTCTATGACCTCTCTGTGTTGGAAAGAACCGTGGGAGCCCTAAAGGCTGTTGACACTTTAGGCTGAGGAGCATATACGGACCTTTAATTTCTGTGCTCTTCTCCAAGATATATAGTGTTAATCTCAGAGGGGCTGAAACACCGTGTTTAATAGATGTTAAAATACTATTGTTAGTTCTCCTTGTCCAGAAGCTACATCCCTTTTTATGTTTGAATCAATAGAGCCTTACCTGGAGCTATTAGTAATACAAGGATATGATGTTATTAAACTAAATCCTGCTTTGGCAAAGGTAGTTCTTGTCAGTACCATTGCCAAAAATTTGTTTCTCTAGTACCCTCAGTGCATAGAAAAAAGGAAAATTATATTTAAATTTTGGGGGGAAAAAGCCCAAACAAAAAACCCTGTTGTATCAGCCTGGTCTGCACTTTCACCAGTAATACAGCATTCTGTTTAGGATATTTTGTCAGAAAATGTATAAGAAATAATCTGAGGCTATGACAAAATAATTAACAAGTGGGGGGAAGGAAGGAGTTTTGATCCAGTTAAATTGCAAATACAGCACAGGCTCATAAAAGTGAATTTCATAGGGATAGGCAGTTACAAGTGGTCCACAGGGAGGCAATTAGATCCTTCTCACCCTCTTAAGGGGACAGACATTGAAATCAAGAGGCAATTGATTTAAAAGAGATAGAAGGAATGTTGCATAATTAACCCGTGGAATTCTTTGCCCCAGGCTAACTTCCAGTCGAATTCCTTCTCTGAATTCAGTCGCTTACAAAGATAACACTTAAGATGTTATATACATTAGAATACTCCCTGTAATTGCCTTAAGTAAGAAGAAAAGCGATTGTTTTCCTGGTTAAAGACATAAGGTATACACCACCTGGAAGTACATGTACATTTCCCCACGTGAAACATTACCTGGATATGGTGTCTGTGAGCACAGAGCTTTGACTGGTGTCTGCAGCCTTATATGGCCTATGGGTTACTCTATTTTACTCTATTGAAAATTATCCTGCCTGAAACTGGTGTAATGGAGGCATGGGAAACCATATATATTTATACCTCCGTATTTCACAACAGCCTAAACCAAATTAAATGAGGCAATTTGCAGTTACCAAAATTGTAGAGCAGTTAAAGCTCAAGGGGCGTATGAAAGGATCTTTACCCGCTGTGGGATTACAAAACAGAGTTGTCATGTAACAGAACACCTTCTGCATTTGTTACAATGACTGCTGCGCAGTAGATACTCTGTTGTCAGCAATGTTTCCAGGTCTGCTGCCATGCACAGGAGAAGCCGTACCTGTGTTACTCCCAACAGCAAAAGGAATACATAGCTTCTAAACCAGGAAAGCTTTCTTCCCAGAGGCAGATTATAGACTGTCTTTTAGTGAGACACAGCTACAAACAAAATGTACTCCTTTCTAAATGCTCATTGTTGATTTGGTCTGTCAAAAAAGGCTGTAATATTTGGTTACTGTGCTGTTATCAACACGAGGAGAAATGTGAGAGTATACTGGAGACAAATAAAAATGAAGTTTCTCATCATACAAAGATTTTCAGCTATTAAAAAAAGAATAAAATTGAGAGGATTATGACCAAACAAACTTTTTAAAAATTCAGTGACATCCGCCTGTCACTCATGTACCTGGGATACCCCTGAGGGTTAGACAGTATCCTTCACTTAATGAAGCGCTTGATGCCTTATATGGGATTCAACTTTGACATCAACATTTTATTTTGAGTCGTGGTGTTCTTTCCTATGTGCTGTTTTTGCAGCTGATAATCGGCCACTCCATTTATAGTTGTCACGTTTTGCTGGTGACCTAGTCTGTGCTCCCTGTAGCATACCACTAATGCCACTGGTAAGAGCCAGAATAATTTTGACTGCTGTGTGACGTGCACACAGAAGATACAGCTCTCTGGGATGCAGTGGCTTTCCCGTGCCATTCCTCTACTTGCTTGGATTTGCTGCGCTCTGGTTTCTAACAGCTTGAATCCAAATGAAACTTGTCAAAGCGGAGTGTGTTAAGGAATGCCATTTAGGCCTCAAAATAAGGTTGCCTCATTTTCAGGTGTTGTGAGCACATACACGTTTCCTCACCCCCATTAAGGGAGGGCATGGTGTGTATGTGGCACCACCATAAAAATCAGACCTATAATAGAAACAGCTTAAAGTAATTACCTCGAGGCATCTACATGTGAAAGTGTTGATCTTCTGCCTTCGGATGGCAGCTTATACATAGTTAAGGTTCCTATAGCATAGTTAGTAGCATAGGGAATATTTCTCATGTCTTGAGGCATGAGAAGTTTCTTCCTTCTAACATTAATATTAATCCTGTGCTGGAGAATATATTTCTTTCCAAGAATTAGAACCATAACACAGTTTCTCCATTCTATATTAACAAGCTCTTTAGAAGTTGGGTTTTGTTCTCTTTAGTAGAGCAGAACCATACTCTTAATTAAGCAAATGAGGCAGACAAAGACTAACATATGCAAATTAAAAAGAAGCCTGGTAGGCAAGAGGAACAAAAAAGAGGCAAAAGACTTCAAAAAAGCAGTAGTGTCAGAGAATAATTCATCTAACTACAGGGAACTTCTGGAATGGTGAAGAAGGATTTGCATCAGAAGATGTGACAATGTATCCATAAAAAGTTGTAATCCCAAAGGTTTACTCAGAGCTCTGGAAGAGGGACTGCCTCATCTCCACTATGTAGACCACCAAAATGTTCATTTACATGGGAGATTGCTCAGCCTAGCAAAGGGAAGTCTCAGTTGGGCAACATTTATGAGGGAAGACTTGAATTGAACTGTAGACAGGTTAGTATCATTTTCCACGTAGTGAAAATCTGATTCCAAACTGTTTAAGTAGCCTTGAGAGATCTTTGTTTTCTGTGCTTCTCTGAGCTTGATTTTAAGTAGGGTCTGCCAAGATGACCCCACTGAAAGGGGAATCAGATCTTCTTAACTGAGAAGCTCCTTAAGTGAGATTAGATTAATTCCATTTGTAACCAATTTCTTAAATTACTACAGTCGGGCTATTCAGCGTGTTGTGTCAAGAAACTCTTTCTATTGAATAGGAAATAGTTCTAATTCCAGTGGTTCTAAAGCCCAGTAAGTGTATTTTCAACAGCTTTAGGTCCATGAAGTTCAAAGATCTACCAATTTAATAGTTTCTAGACAGGACAAAAGGAACACCTTTTTCCCCCCTATTTCAGAATGCTTCAAATACACATGTAAAAACTGCAATACAAATTGGCAGAACAAAAATCAAATCTCGCCAGGAAATTTCGCAAGGGTTTCATAGCTCTATTTTGTCTGTATGCAGACATTAAGACAGAAATGTTTTTCTAATGGTGGAGTTATTTATGCTTCAGAAGTGGTTGTTAAATATAGTCGATAGTGATCCGAATTTCTCCTAGAATTTCTGCATCATATATAATGACTGGCTTTTCAGAGCCTAAAGAACCAAAAGCTAAAATCATCAGCATTTAACTGTCAGGAAAGCAATGGTGATCTATCTACTACAGAAAGAAAAAGGCTTACATCCTTAAGGGAATTAAATGTCTAAATCCTGTTTAAATTGCCTTCTTTCCACTGAAACCACTGAGAATTAGGTCTTTAAATAGAAATTAAAACCTAAGTCTCTGTGGTGTTGAACCAATGTCGTCATCTCCAATATCTGTGTATATAATGGAAACACCATAAGGAGCTATTAAACTTGTTTATGAAGTCATCTACTGATTGTTGTACAATCCGTGAGCATCTCTGGGCTACATAATAATTGTAAATGGAGGAAAATAACTTTCGAAACAGTTTACCTGTGAGGTAACATATCTGTGAATTACTAGAGGTAATACATTTTTTGGATGACCTCATGTTAGCATATAAGGAAGAATTTTTAGTTTTTAGAAAGAAAACTTCCTGATTTTGCTGATGATTTTGGCATGACTGTTAATGATGACAGGTTGTCAGGCCTGTGCTTAGACAGGAGGTTTAACAGCATTTACTGGTGGGGACATTAGATTTTCCTGGGGGCCTCTTTGTTAGATGACAATTAAGTGACAGTCCTTATTAAAAAGGCAAAATTCTAGAAATAAGTGAATTTGTGGCACAGAGCACTTCCTGTTCTCGGTCACATCTTCACTTCTGTCATAAAAGAACCATGCAGAATCACTTGTTACTGAGGAATGCACCATAGTAATGGTAACAACTATTTTAAGCCAGAATTAAAAAAATTGTTCAGCTGATTTCAAGAGTTAGCTCAATTAAATTAAATATATTAACAAAGGAGATAACGCATGCCAATAATGCCTTCTCACATGTTTATGCTTAAGTATCCTCTAAGAAACAGTAGATTGAACTGTAGTTCCTTTGTAGGGGTTTGGGGTTTTTTTCCCTACAGGTTTAACTAATTCTTCTTCAGAGAAAGAAGATCTGGGTTTTACCCTTTGGTTCTTTCTTGATCCTTGCTTTAGAAAATCTAGGTGGTGAGTGATCCTGTGTTGTTCCTTGGCCCATATGAATGTCATTTACTCTGCTCCTGACAACTTCCTCTAGAGAAAAAGCAGAGAGGAATCCACACAATCCTGCTGATGAGAGACAGTTAAGTGAGACATACTTATTAAAAAAGAAATAGCTTTGACTACTAAGTAAAGCAGGGGAGTCAGAACATGAAATCTGTTGTTATATAAACTCACTATAAATAAAAAATCTATCACTTGTACAGCTCTGTGAGATCCACTGATGAAAGGCTTTTCCTAAATGCAGAGAATTATAATATAAAGTAAGCTGTCAAGAAATATTGTCATGCTGTAGAGATCACAGGCAACCCATGAAAGAAGACAGTGTCACATGTCATTCAGAAGCCTTTATGAACCTGCAGTGACTCTTGCTAGGCTGGCAGAGCCTACCTGGGCTGGCAGAGAGTGTCAGTGGTGGGTTGCAACTGCCCCCAATGCACAAATGCATCAAGGATTTCCATGGTACTGAGTGAGACCTGTATGCTTCTCTAACTTATATTAGTTATTTGATAATTAAAAGGTTTGAATGCTGGATAAAAACATGATTAAGCGACCTTTGGAGATGGTCTGGTTCCATCCTGCCTGGTCAATACAGGGTCAGAGAGCATAACTTTAGTTAACCCACAACAGACCCCAAATTTTAACGCTATTTACTCTTTAGCAAACCATGGATTAATTGCATGCAGAGACACAGACGTGCAGAGGTACATACCCTGTTCATTCATGCCATTTCATTCTAAGAGGTATTATAAATAATACCATATGTTCTTAAATGGCTGATGACCACATCTGAGTTGTAAATAAATGTTTATTAATACCTGTGTAATATTGCATCCAGTCTATGTTTTGAACTGTCAAAGTCTGGTTTCAGTGAACTCACTCAAATGGAGGACGTCCAGAGGGCACCTACCTCAGAGATTTGTGATACAGGATCACACCACAAATATTTCAGGAATTTAGAGTAAATTTGCTCTTGTTGCTTTAATAGAAAGACTAAATTATTCAGAGGATGGATTTTCACCATGCTTTGCATCACTGTTGATTTCGTCTGGAAACATCCATTCTTGCATCCTTATCTGCTACCCAGCTTTTACACCCACATAGGAGAGCAACTAAGAGTGCATTATCCCCCCCCTCTTCAATCCAAATTACTCTGGCAGCATGTTCAAACTTAATGCAACATTCTTAATTTATGGCAACCAGTACTGATTTTAAAAAAACTCTTAAAATCACCCAGTTTATGAGTCCCAATACACCGCAATAAATTATGTGCTAAAAGCTTTGGGTTTGTGGGTTTTGTTTGTTTGTTTGTTTGTCTGTCTGTTTTTCTGTTGCTATTTCAGGAATGTTGAGGTTTTGTGGTCTAAAAACATTTCTGGCAGATGGAATTGTTAAATCATTCAGGTGCTGGTTCTCTTAATACAAGAACAGCCATGGCCTTCAGTGCCTAAAATCCATGATCTAGCACATCAAGCTTTGCAGGACTCAGCACCAGGAAGACAGTGACCACCCTGCCCTGGCCAAATACGCTGCTGTATTGTGTCTGTAAAGAGCCAGATACTGTCACAGGAGAGTAGAAGTGTGCTTAATAGAGGCAGTTTTGCTGGTCATAGCTTTCACTCATTCTGTGGACCTCTAGAGTCACAATGACCAATATTTCTGAGTCTCTTGTTAAAATTTGCAAAGAGTGGAGCTGTAGAACATATGTATTTTTGAGCAAACAGTTCTATGAGCCACCATGTGTCCCCTTCAGGATGTTCAGATCACGAATTTTTCATTAATATTTTCACAAGATTTCACTAGCCAGTAGATTTCTTGTCCCCTTTCTCATACATACTGTTTACCTGAAGAATATGGTCAAAAATAAGTATATCAGGTGAGTAGTACCTCTACAAGGACCCTCTACAATTAGTGGTTGTACTGTTCCAGTGGGGTGAGTGAACTCTGCCAAGGAAGGCTTTCTGGTGATAATGGATGTCTGGATGTCTTCCAGACAGGGGCTGTGCTAAAACTGATGTAGCATCATTTGTGCAGCTGAGATCTGATGACAGATCACTCAGTGCTGATACCTTAATGTCCAGAGGCAGGTTTAGAGTTGAGTCAAGAGAGGATAACTGCTCTGCTGCATCAAGGAGATCAGCAGAATTTGAAAGCTCTAGGGAGAAGCTGAAGATGTTATGCCTCATCTCTGACTGTGGTCTATGTCTTGGAGGTATAGTCTAGACCTGTGCCCAGCTCTGACAAGCGCTTGCCAGGCAGCTTTTTCATCTGAGTGACTCATTCTGAAAGCAGAAAATAGAATGCCATTTGGGCATCATTTTTTTGCCTGCTTTTTTTTCGGTGTCTGATCCAGCTGCTAGTGAGCCTATTCTATTGAGTTTGGGAAGAATTGGCCATGGGAGTCCTTTTTTCTGCCCCACTTCATCATACTACATGGGAATATAGGACTGGAAGTGATCCTGTGTGTATCAGTTATTGGTCTCTACTATTATAGACATGGTACAATGAATGACTTTCAAATCCCAGTTTAGTAACTGCTAGGTTGGGGCTTCTCTTTTCACTGGGGCCCTGGCAGGGGGATAACAAGAGGCCTGATAGCCCCTTCTCAGCCCCTTGGGGACTTTCCCCATGCTGCCCAGGATGCCATTTCAGCCCCTATTTAGGGATGTCCATCCCAGCCCCAGTAATGCTGTAGGATGCTGGTGTCCAGCTCCCCTGCCCAGCCACAGGATCCTCTGAGCGGGGCCCACCCATGGGCTGAAGGCTTGGCCTGACTTTGGGCTGTTCCCATCCCCAGGGAAGTGCCAGATGCCCAGGGTTGAGGCTGGCCTGGTGCCCCCAGCTGCTCTTGAGAGCCCTGGTAGCCCCCTTGGGGCTCTCTCACCTGGCCTAGCTGTACCCTGGCATCTTTTTTGTATCCTCTGTTGCATCTGGAAGACTGTTTTACAAGCTCAGTTTACTTCTTATTCAGAGCTTTTTTTCCCTGATTTTCTACCCTAAAGCTATTTCTTATGAGCCTGTAATTAGTAGTGACAAATTGTTCTCTCACTTTGGCATAATTTTCCTTTCACAACAATGAATGATGTATTTGTAATCAATGATGATATCAATTCTCAGTTCTGCTTGGATGGATTAAATAAACCAAGCCACCTGTATGTGATAGAGTCTCCAAATTCAGGGTCATCCTGGCCATTTTTCAGTTTATGTCTCAAGTGTGAGTGATTGTAATGAGATGCATTACCCCAGAAAAGACAGCAGAAATACTTCACACAAGAACATCAATAATTTCCTCTCTCTGCTTGTAATACTGTCATTAAAACATCCAAAGTTCTTTGCCTTTTTCAGAGTTGCCTTTCATTATCAGTCTGAGTTATCTTGCCTCCAAGCCATGAGATTCCAGCTTAAACATCAGTCTGTGTTGTAGGAGCCCAAGGACGCAATCGTCTGCTGTGTACCTGTTGTGTCCTCTGCTCCCTTATACTGACAAGAAATGGGACAGTGAAGGGAGGAGCACAGACAGCAAACTCCCAAAGAGTTCAGGAAAGTGACACAACACCCTAGGGAAGACTGAGCTATAATTTTGAACTGTGTTTTGTAAAAAATATCAAGATCGTTTAAACAGAATGTTTCTGATCTCAGGAAAGTCAGTAACTGTCTGGACACCACCTGTGGGCCACTGCTGCAGGCTGTGGAGACACATTGGTTTCTGTACAAGTGACATTTCACATTAGTCATTGCATGAATAAGCACTGACTAATAAGCACATCTTCCCGAGCTTTGCAAGCCTCCTTGTTTTCCTTTCTCTTTTATTTTTCGTAAGTGTAGTTTCATAACTGGCATCTTAGTAATTTCAAAAAAACATCCTAATGGTTCCTAGTGAAACTCTCTGTACAGCTCTCCGCTGCTCTTTCACAGCCGTGCAGAAGCAGGAACTTGTAAGTAATCATGACACAGCACCCAACTTTGATCTTAGTACAGATTGCTTTTTTTGTGCACATAAGAAATACTTTGGATAAACTCAAATTATCCTTTTCCTTTTTTTTTTGTATGTGCCAAAGGACCTTTGAAATTTGGGGTTGCAACTGTTTGCCAGAAGTTCTGCAGCAACACTCCTGTGCCTGTTAGTAACAGAGTTCAGTATTTGAAGATTACAAGCAACAAAGCGAAGCACACTTTAGACAAGCTTGTTCATCCATTGTGCTCTTTTTATCTGCTTTTATCTGAGGAATTCCAGCTCAGACAACACAGGTTGTCTTTTTTAATACTGAAGTGGAAATTCTAACACGGAAAGTTTCTTTAAATGGCAAGATTGAGGTTCTAGTCTCTTTCGGGAAAAGAAGACATACTTTCTACACTAAAGTCTTGGCAGAAAAACTTACGACACTAATGAGGGAACTAACAACAGCTGAGTTCTAAAGCCTTGTGTACTCTTTCTATACCCTTCTCACTGTATTTTGTTAGCATTTTCCTATTCTATACCCATAACACTCTTTGCACCTGAAATGCCCCCAGTAACCTTCACTGAACAGTCAACCATCACTTTCACACCAAGTCTCCTTCACACTACCTGAGAAAGCTGCATTCGCTATGGAGCTGTGCTGATGCTGTTTGGTTTTGGCAGGCCGACAGAAGACAGTTGAGTTTATATTGGGGCCTTTCCTTGAGGGGCACTAATTTTGGTTGCTTTTCAAGTTGTGCACAGACACTGTGTAGGTGTGACAGTTACCAGTGCTGTGGTTTGCCAGTGAAGGAAGAACCTTGAGAGACGAGGAGAGAGTCTTGGAAAGAAAGGGAGAAGAAAGATTTCCTGTAGGTTCTCCGTGCTCATGTGAGTGCTCTGTGTATCTGCCATCTGTGTGTCTGGGCATGAATATAAGTAAATATGTCATGTTTGTGTGCTCTGTGTGCATGCACCTACTAGGAACACATCTCAGCCTCACTGCTGATTGGACATGCAGACGTGGATGGTGCAGTGTCCCCTCCTGGGCTGTTAGATCCAGCATGGTATATACTGTCTTCCAACAGTGATCCTTATCCTACAGATGGTAATGCTTTCAAATGACAGAGCTGGTCTGTACCCAGTGAAGAATATTGCATACAGGATATGTTGGAGCACTGCCTCAGCACTCTGAAAGACTTCCAAGCACAACAACCTTTATTTAACAGATGTTTAATTTCCCAAGTGAAGGAAAACAGTAGGGTTTTTATGATTTCTCAAAGAAAGATGAGCCATTGTAAAAACAGCATTTATAAAAGGTATATTCTGACTGTGAAGGCACATTTTTTAAAGCAGAATTATTGAAAAGGACCAAAACAAAACACCTCTACAGGCTGTGTAACAGCATTATTTGGTCTTTGATGTAGACAGACACCATCTGATAAGCCTCCCACATATCAGAAAGCCTGACTTCTCTGGGGGAGTGGGCAGAGGCGATGCTGACAGGCAAGCAAGCATCAGGGAGAAGCAACTCTCATTCCTGACATGGGTTTCATCTTACTTCCAGGGCCTTTCTACCAGAGATACAGAGTTCTTTTAATATTTAAGAACTGTTTCCCTCACAGATCTATGAGATTAATGGCAAGTGTCAGTTGATGTGGAAATGAGTCCAGGATCATCTGAAACTGTGCCATAGTCTAAAAATAAAAGGAGAAAGGAGTTTTTTTTCCCTTTTCTTTCTTTTTTTCCCTTCAGAAAGCAGTCATGCAATATTAATTTTAGCCCAGCAGAACTGTCTGCATGTGAGCAAGGGGACTGAGAAACGCAGATGATGCAAGAACATGAAGTGTATCTGAACCAGACAGGTGCCAAGAACACAGAACTGAGTGAGCAGCTTGGGAAGCAGCAGCTCTGCCATGCGGCCAGTGTAAATTTGAGGGAACAGGTTTTCCCTCAGTGTACTGGGCTAGGGCTTTTCTGCAGAAGCCATGGCTTCTGTAGACGCTCCTGATAGCATGTAACTATCTTGCTGGTGTACTGGCAGCAAAGCACAGCAGGCTGAAAACATAGGATTTCTTCCTTGTGTTAAAGTCAGGTCAGTCATGTTCCCTGCAGTCATCCTGCAGCATTGCAGGGGCTGACGTGTTCCACTCCCAGGAACCACACCAGGAAGCGCAGCCTTTGGCTTGCACGGAAGGTGAAATCTTTGGCCTCTCTGAAGGAAGCAGAAGAAAGCTCACAATGGTTCTTGTTTGGGGCTGAGGGGAAGTATGAGTGTTTGTTTATTGGTGTTACCATGGCATTTTGTTCTGGCAAACCAGAATCTCTACAGCAAATTAGATAGAGTATACCAAAACAAAGCCTGTTGGTTAAGCTGATTCATTCCTGTAAAGAAAGAAGTCCCCATGATGATTGCTCTTGTACCTTTCTGGAAATAGGGAGTGTGGCTGGAGTGGAGATGTTTACTAGATCCCTTCCCTTAGCTGCAGAAATGAGTGAAGAAGACTGCCAGTACTTCAGATCTGGCAAAGTTAATGTAGTGCATTCTTATATGGGTCAACATCATGGGTTTGCATCACTGAACCAAAAGGAAAAAAAAATCCTTTTTAGGAAATATTTAATGTTACACGAAAAGTTACACTATGGCATAAGGATTATTTTAAGAATAAAAATAAACATTGTGAAACTAAAGATATAGTTTGAGATGCTGCCAAAATACTGTTCTGCTAGTGCTGCCTGTAGATCAAGGAGCATTAACAAATTAGTAAAAGAAGGAGTCCTTCTGAAAAATCAGCAAGAGCATAATGAGATTGTCACAGTTTTAGGAAAACTATCCAGAGGCAAAATGGAGAAATCCACTGTTACAGCTGAAGAATGCCTGCTTTACCTCTCAATACAATTTATTTGAAAATGGAGATGTCTGACAGATTATGCCTGTTAAACAGATGATAAATAACTTGGAATTTTTCTTACAAGTGGTGTAGTGGTCCCTGAGAAGAATAGCTTCTGGTGACATCTGATTTATGAAAAACCTAATTCTTGAAAACATAGCTAAAAACTGCAGATGGCAGCCCTGAACCTCTGAAACCACTTTTGGAGATTTAACTGAGCACTCTAATGATTTTGACTATCTATCTGTGTCATTGCTGTGAGGAGAAACCCTTATCAGCAGCTTTAGATACCGCACACTTTGATAGTGAGAGGCTCAGACAGATGGAGACAGAGACAAAGGTGAAAACAGGAGTTGTGTTCTTCCCGATTCACAGAGAGGGATAAAGGCACAGGGGAACTACGGACTTGTGGCACTCTACTCTTATACTAGCAGAAGCGTGTGCCAGGCTATCCAGAAACTAAGGCAGATGCACCAGCATGGAGCTGGATTTCAGAGCAGCTTGTGAATTTGAAAGTTGCTCTCAGCCCCCTCTCCCCCCTGAAACCATCTCTTCTTCAGGCTAAACAAGCCCAGCTCCCTCAGCCCTTAGGGCAGGTGCTCCAGCTTCAGATGTCCTTGGTGATCCTCCTTTGGGATGCCTCATCTATCTTTCTGCTAGTAGATGACCCAAAATTGGACACAGTAAAATCTCTTTCAGACTCTTCGGATTCAGAAAATGCACCACTCAGTTAAAAAAATTGCTTCTTCTGAAGCATTCTTGGTGGGTAAGAACTGCAGTATGAAACTGTGAACTTCAATGTTTGCAGGGTACAAAAATCTAGTTAATCAAATCTTGGAGTCACTTGCTTTTAAAAATTATTAAATACCTCAAGAGAGTTCTATGGTTTGTAAGACCAGAGTCCCTAAACATAAATTCTCTGTATTGGAGTAACTTACAACCCCTGATTCTTGAGGATTCAATGCAAATATTTCCTGGAGATAGTAATTCTCTAATCATCTACAGCATCACTTTTTTCTACCTTCTTAGAAAAACATTATTGAAAAGGTACTAGGCTAATTGAATACTCATTAATTTAATTTTTCCTCTCTTTAACATTCATCCACTTTCCAGCTGTGTAGGCTTGTTTTTTATTTGTAATTCATCAGTGTTTTTCATGATGTAACCTTAATACACTATTTCCAATCGCCCTGGCTACATCTGGGTCAGTAGGAGAGAAAACAGGGGAATTTCCTTTGCACTGTGCTGAAGGATGATGGAGGTTTAACCCTGCACATGAACAAAATGCTGCTATGACTGAAAGAAGTCTTTTGTCACTCTCAGAGAAAAATGCAAGGCATGCTGAGTGTGAAGGGGATGCTGCCCTGTGGTTCTCCAATAGCAGCGCATGTGGAACTGGAGCAACGGGAGGCCCTTCCAGCCTTCCTGCCAGGGATGTGAACAGGCAGAGGTAACTACCCACGTGCACCTTGTATGTCTATACTGACAGAATGCAAAGGCAGAATTGCAGCATGACATCCCTTCTGGCTGTTGGGGAATTGCTCAAGGAATTGAGCCTCCCTCCCTGACCGACCCTCTCTCTTCAGGCATCACTCTGCATCTGGAACAATAGTACTAAAAACAGGCTGAAGGAAAGGGCAAAAGTATTTATAGCAACAAGAACAAAAGGTTTCTATTCCTAAGTATTGCAAGTGACAGGCCTCTGCCAGCAAGGCACTAAAGCAGCCCTGCCGCGGGAGCCGGCTCTGGTGCCCAGGAGGTGCAGTGCCAATGACACCTAGTGTCAGGAGCTCGGATAGAGGCTTCAAACCAGCAGCTGCTCCCCTCGGCTTTCTGCATGAAGTCTTTTGTATTTAGTCTTGTTTTCTAGATAGTATCACACTTCACTCCCGCTGGCCCCCTCTGTCACGTCCCCCCTCCTCCCTGTCATAATCTCTTTAAAATTTATTTCTCTGTTGGATACTGGATTTGTGGTTGCATCCTCCACAGTCCGTGGCAAGGGTCTTAACTTGTGCCTCAGTTCTATTGCATTAATCACCTGCCTGGGAGCGCTTGGTACAGAGATGGGACATGCAGCACATCCCCAAAGATGTTACAACTTACAAGGAAAAGAGTCAGCCATGTTCAATAAAATATATCATCTTGTTGATGACATATTCTCTTTTTCTTGGTTGTAGAAATTATGACCAGCTGACAATCTTGCTGGTCTCTGCCACCGATTTTATTGTTGTTTTTATCCATTCAACCTGTCTCAAACTAGGGAGACAAAACTAGTGTTTCCAAAGATTTGGACTGTCAGGGTTGACCACATCCAGGATGAGGAGGAAGAGCTGTGTCTTTAGAATTGGAGAAAGGGATTTTCCAGTGGCAGAACTACCACACAAGACAAGAGAGTGCTGGAAACCTATAGCCTCTGTAACCTGATATATCTATCTTAAAATCTCTGAGCAATAAAGTATTTTTACTGTATGCTCAGCAGAAACCTAATGTTTTCTGTGGGATTCTGTGATTATCTTGCATGCCGAGGGAAGAAATGTCTCTGGCACAAGAGTTTCTGCTTGAAGTATCATAACTTTCCTTCCTTCTGTCCTGGAGATGGGCAGAGAGTCCAGACAGACTGACTTGATCCAGTAACATAAAAGTATATGGATTTCTTGGGAGTTTTACTTTTTAGGGATTATGCCTAAAAATAGTAAAAATGAAAACTTTCATTTAAAGAAGTGAAAAGAGTAGTTAGACAACATATTATACTTCTGCTTATATCTACTTGACACAAATTTAAAGGAAGTATAAGCTTGGATATCAGTTTGAGTCATGTTATCTGTGACTCTTTGCCAGAGACCCTAATTTCCAATGCTCAAACGTAACAGTGACCTTGAGGGCTTTTTGCAATGATCATGATTTCAGAAATCACCATCATCTGTGCTTTGGACTGGGTTAAGTCAGTAAAGATCTGGAAGGAATTAGTCAGTCATTTTTAAATATTCCTAGACAATGGAGACGGTCCAGCTGTGGGGATCTCTCTCTAAAACAAGTTGAAATCTGACTCAGCCTCTTGATGAGGATGTATTTTAGTCTCATTAATAGAGTACCACTGTGATACACAGATAATGAGAGCAGGTAAAAAATGTGAACCGTATGAATGTGAAATGTAAATAGTTTAGAAGCAGAAACAGCAATGGCAACGACATAGGGTTCTCTGGTGTGCATTGATTTTTCTTGATGTATGATCAGAGTGACCACTGCCACCTCATTAGATTTTCTGCTCAAAATCAAAATTTTTTCAAATGTTATGTCAATGTGCCACAAGAAAACAGGAAAAATATCAACCAGTTATGGTCTCAAGTCTTCTCTTGTATGCAAATATGACACAATGAAGCAGTGAGCTCAGTGAACTAGGAAGGACACATAAATTCAGTTCAAAATGTTCTTGAAGCCTGAAGGACCCTGTGGTTCAGATTTCAGAGGATGGTATCATTAACCAGTGCCTGCCTGCAGGGAGAGTCCTTGTTCAGAATGACAAGGTTCAGAATTTACTCTTTCCCACTGCAATCACTGTTAAAATGTAGAGCCAATTGCATATAAAATATTTATAGTCTTTGTCTGCATCCTTTTATACTGAGACATGGAGACATTCCAGTAGATTTGATTTCTTTAAACTGATGCTCATTTACTTGCCAATCTCATCCCTGCTTATGCTGTCCCCGGGATCCTAGGCTGAGTTTTAGGATTTTCTGCCCTTCTTATGAAGCAAAACTGGTGAGTTCACATGTCTGTGACACTGTTCCCAGGGGTGTTCCTGGTATCCCCAGGAGTGTACACCTGGCTTCCAGGAGGCAAGAAGCAGCAGAGATGTCCTCTGAAACAATTTCTCAATAACTGCTGTTAACTGTTTTTCCTTACAGAACACACAAGCAATATAGACAAATTTTACTGTGTTTATAAGTAATTTGCCTTCCCTACTAAGCTGACTGCATTTTAAAATTTCTATTATTAGAAATACATTATATTCTGCTATTGGTTAGTGGGCTTTTTGCACCCTTTGTGGAAATGGCAGCTCCAGGTTTGCTTGAAGGGCTTTTTGTTGCAGCTGCTAATCTAAATGCAAAGTGTGAGGCTGCCTGATCCATGTTGGGCAGGGACACTGCCTGGCAGCTGGTGTTCCACTTTCTAGTAGGACAGAAAAGACATGGGTATTCTTCTGACACTGTTCTCCTTCTCTGACATTACCCTCACTTTCAGTCCATCTCTCTTTCTGGTACAGGAATGAAAATCTGCTATACTTTTATGTAAATTGCTGACATAAACTTTTCAATTCCTAATGCAATCAGAAGGTGATGAGAACTCTTGTATTGGGTGCTGTTTGCAGGCAGGTGTGAGATTCCTCCCCTCAACAATGCTGTGGCTGTTTCTGCCAACCATTAATCTCTGGGTGGTTGATATTTGGAGAGTTGAAAGGGAGAAGTGTCTGTTTAGACTTTGTCCATAATGAAGAGAATAATGACAGCTATGTCAAATGTGTTTCCCTACGTAATAATGCTTGTTAATTCTAAATTAATTCAGGTTTCCAAGTTACCCTGAAAAAAAAGGGACAGTGGTATTTTTAAAGCTTTATTGTAAGGACAAATATTAGGATTATATTGACTAATGCCTTGTTATATGCTGCATGTCTTAAAAGCACCCCTCCATAAGGCAGATTAAGACATGGAAATACTGCTAATCATATTTTTCTGAATGAGGAACAAGTTTGCTTAATTCTCTTTCCGACTATTTGATTCTGTTCATTTATCAATTTTTTACAAATTATTTATATCTTTTTACTTATTAGCTAATAAAACCTGCCTTATTGGAGTATCCTATAATACAATTTCCTACTATATGCTTTCAAATTTTTAAAACAGGTTCATGAACTTTCTTGTAACTCACACTTTCTCGGTATTTAATATAAAAGATGTGGTACAGGTAGCTCGTTTTCCTATATATCTGTTGACTGATCCATTTTCAATTATAAGGAAAATAAAAGACTCATATTAGGAATCAAAATCCATCTTGCTTGTGTTAGACAGCCTAGGCGAAAGTAAACCAGGAAAAGAAGGAGCTGGATCACAGCAGAATTACTAACATTATTCTTGGTATATTTTTTTGAAAAAAACTTTTGCATTCCTTAGACTGAAATTCGATGAATATGAATTTGATGAAACATAGGTGAAAAAAGTCTTGAGTTGTTTATTTTGCAAAACCAATAAGTGTAAGAGAAGAAACTGGTAGATCAAATATGCTGAAGCTGTAAAGAGTGACAAGGCTTTAAAGACTCAAAAAGCTTAGGTACAGGAGTCTAACACAGAGCAAGCACCATTTTCCTGGTCAGCAGTGAAGACCTTGCAGACATATGCTTGCTTTAAATATAAAGTGCAGAAGCTGTCCTACACTCTAGAAAAGGATGCTTGCCAGGGGTGATAGAAAACTGAAGGTACCTGGGAAGAATCCAGGCAGTCCACAGAGCTGGTCCACGGCGTGGGCCAAAGAGAGCAAATATTCTGAAGGAGGGAGAGGAGTTTGTGGGATGGAGCTCAACTCACTACTTCATGTGTTAATCCTGGAGAATTTCTCAAACTATTCCAGTTATTAGTTTTTCACTGGGGAATCATGAATCCACCCCTATCCTTGGGCTGTGTGTCCAGTGCTGTGCTGCAGAACGTCCCTGGCATGGCAGTGAATGACTCCCTGGCAGCTCAGGTGTAACACAGTAGCGACACCAAGCTTCCTATTTCTTGCCCTTAATCCTCTCGCTGCTGCCTTTATCTGTCACTGTTGACAGCAGCTCCATCCTATCACTTAGACTCTAACCGAAGGAAGCTCCTCCCTCTTCTACATCCCGACTTGGCCGTGAAAGTCTTTCTGCTCCTTCCCTCCTCTCAGTTAAATACAGTTTAACCATACCCACAGTCTTTCAGGCATCTTTCCTCCCTTGATATAACTTCTTTCCTTGCAGTCTCACTGGGAACTGTCTCTCTTCACTCCCCATCACTCAAAACACAACACCCTCCAACACCTGCCACTGTTTCTTCTTTTTCCTTGTTTCCTCAATCGTGCTAAATCTCTCATCTTTGTCTTGAAGGTCTTTGTAGCTCCATCTCAATCAGCAGTCTGATCTTCTCTCTTGCCTTTCTACCCTTGCTCCAGTAAGGGCTCCAGTCTTTTCTCCAGGTTGTTTTCTTCCTTTATTCCTCTCTACAGGACTTCTTCCACATTGTATTTTTAGAGCCAGACCTGCCATCAGAGGTTCAAAGCTTTCATAAGGAGTACTGTACTTTGATAATGTATTTCTGGGAAGCTGTCAGACACTGTATAAACTTCACACACTACCAGTTCTTTAACAAGGGGCTGGTATAAAGGCTTGAATCTCTGACTGGCACGTCCCTGTCTTAACCTATGTCCATCTGTAGGACTGCAGGCTTTTCAGGGCTGGCTCTGACTCTGGTCTCTTTTATGAGCCTAACTTCCAGGCTTCACAAGTTACTTTGTGAGAAATCTGGCTACATATTGCTATAGTTTTTAAGATACAAGATACACATATATTTTTTTATTACAATGTATACATGAGCAACCCTTTTTATATATAGGGCGACATATCTTGATCTGTTGAGATGGCAATTGGGAAGATAAGCACAGATGTTAAGAACAAATTTCGGAATAAATATCCTATTGCACAGTTGTTGCTTTGATAATATTTTTTAGTTCACAAGTTTGATTTTTTTCTATAAGTGTTCCAGAAAAGGAGCTGAGAGATCTCTCTCTCCCCTGTATTTAAAATACCTCCTGGTTTGTGTGAAGTCGTTTGGTGTGTCTTGTCCATTGATTCCACTGTATCTGAATCCCATAGCTGATGACATGGACTTTTTAAGGAAGATGATGCTCCTCACTTGCAGCGTGAATGATGTCATTTTAATTTATTAAAATATTGTCTTTCATCACTTTTCCTATCAGCTGAATGTGAGACCATACATGGATGGTGGAGCCTGGTGACAGCTGAAGTACAATGTCCAGTTGTGTTCTGCAGTCTAGGAAAGCATTAGTGTTCTTCCCATCTGTTCTCACTTGCATTGTAGTGGTTTTCCTGCCACATAATAATAAAATGTTGACAATCTCCAGAAAAACACAGTCTGAATGTTTGTTCCTGTTCTTATCATGTTCAAACAGGCTTGCAGGTGGTTCTTACTTCACCATCAGAAACTGAAATAATACACTCTGATTTAGCTGCAGCGTTCCCATGTTACCATGCTTGTACCTGTAATATGCCTCATAAATCAGCACTTAATGAAAATTAAACTGGATTAAAACAATTTTATTAATATGTTTTGTCTAGAAACAAATAGGAATTTTATCAACAGACATGAAAGTCAACATTGTACACACCTATGGATACAGAAGAGCCCAAATCCAATATTTATGTACATATAATAAATTGATTATAAATAAAGAGATTTATAATATTATATAAGTGTTAGGTCTATTAAAGAAGTAAATAAACAATGAAATATTTTCTTTACTAGTTGCTGTAACTTAATTATAATCCTGGCTTTTCCAGCCTGGTGAGTGGCATTCCCAGAGCAGTATGTGCTGTTTGCTAGACCACAGTAAGTGATTGTGAACAATAAATCTGACTTTACACTGTATAAAATAGGGAGCTCACTCTCAGTTAAGAATGTGCAGCTTCAATTCAAAACAATTGTGTGTATCAGGATGTATTTAATATATTCCCTTTTCTCCATTCCAGAATTATTTTTTAAACTTTTTTTCTCATTATAAAAATGCAGAAAACATAAGGTACTCAGTGTATGCTGTTACTGCTGTGAAAAATCAAACCATCTGTCAACACAGAGTTAAACTCTGTATGAGAGAAAATGTATGTGTTGTGCCTATCATACCAGCCCAGCGTGTCATTAGGCTGGCCTGATCAGACAGTGTTCCATGTGGAATTATTGCGTGGGCTTGTGAGCAAAAGTGGGACAGAGGGACAGGAGGACAGAGCCATGTAATCAATGCTAACTCATTTATTATATAAACAAGCATCTCTTCTTGATCCAGACGGATTTTCCTTATGGACAGGTGGTGGCGTGGCCTTCCCTTTGGGCAGATGGGGTTATCAGGCTGATCTGGTTTTTGAAAATATGAGAATTAGGTTTGTAATCATGTTCTTTTATTTGTCTGGGTTTGGCTCTCTGTTCTTAGAGGAGTGTGCACGCAGTGACTGATGGGCCCCAGCAGCCCTGCCTCGCTCCACACCAGTGCCAGCCAATTCCCACCGCTGCACATGAGCTCTTATTGCAGGGCCAGGCACAGGTGAGACGCCCTAAACACAGCACTGCTCTGATGGGTCAGACATGGAGTCAGTTTGGCTTAAAGAAGAGTCTTCAAAAGCCAGGTCCTGTAGGTAGACTCCACCCTTTGATACACTGTTTGCTCACTGCTCATTTTAGACCAAGCCAGCTTTTTTAACCTGAAGATTTTTTGCTGCTAGTGGTGATGTACAGTCTCATACAGCAGAGGCACCCTGTAATTCAAGTCATGGCTTCTTTCATCCAAGATTAATTCTCCTCGAGCTGCACATCAGATTTCTCCATCCTTCCACATGTGTTTGGCGTGAAGAGACACACTCTCAGAGGTGAAAACCATTCCAGGTACCTGCCCATATTCTCCCATGAACCTTGTTACCCACGACCATACTGCTTCAGAACATGCTCCTGTGGGAAATTCCTACATAGGCGTATCTTGGGAAAAGCCAGAAACAGGTTCTTGAGACACACCAGTATGCACATTCTGATTACCCAAAGATGCTGGAGGGACTGAGGAGCCATTGTAACAATGCAGAAAGCATCTCACCACAGGAGAAGGGGAAGATGCCATTCTTCATCTTGACCATAAATTAGCTCTCAAATTAAAAAAGTGAAAAGATGTAGCTGTTAATTGTTTTCATGTGATGGTGCCCAAGGTACGGGGGTGACTGCAATCCTGGGCCCAAATACCAAACTAGTCTCAAAGCCAGTGAACAAATGATACACAGCATAGCAAACTGCAAAAGCCAAGAGCAGCCTTTCACGCACTCTCAAATTTGACGTACAGCAGGACATGGAGTGTGGCATGGAGCAGGTAAGGGAACAAACAAGTAAGTGGCAAGAACAAGTAAGTCAATATTGCAACCAGCAACTGCTAAACAGATACAGATTTGGGTTCCTCTGCCATGCTCTGATCGAATCTGCTATTATTCTCAACACTTAGTGCCCCGTGTTGGGTGCCAAGAAGGACTGTGATGGGTTTACCCTGGATGTCAGCTCAGCCTCGCAGAGCTGCTTGCTCACAGCTCTCAGTGGAATAGGGGAACTGGAATGGCAGAAATGAGAAAAGTCATGCTTTAAGATAAAATACAGTATAATAAGTAAAGGGATTAAAAAAAAAAAAAGGCAAAACCAAACCAAATAACCCAAAGTGATGCAAAAGCAATCACTTCCCACCAACTGACTGCTGCTGACCCAGCCCCTGAGCAGTAGCCCCTCAGAAAACTCACTACCTCACACTGCAGAGCATGACATCAGATGTTATGGAATGTTCCTGGGATCAGTTGGGGTCAGTTGGGGTCAGATGTCCTGGCTGTATCCCCTCCCAACCCCTTGCCCACCCCCAACCTCCTTGCTGTGGGGCAGTGTGAGAAAGAGAAGGCCTTGTGCTGTAAAGGCAATTCACCTCAGCCAGAACCCACACAGTACCAGAACTCTGTACTTGTGGTGTCTTAGAGGTTTAAGTTTGGACTTCCTCTTGGCCACAGAGTGAGCAGGGTCTTTGATGATGTCAAGAAAAAATGTTAGAACCCTTCCTGAGATGGATAGAGCCCTGACTGGATCTTGCAGAGAAGAACAGAGGGTCAACTCAGTGCCCCACAGCCTGGAATCACCCTTGGGTCTGTATTTCATGTTGGGAAGAAAAAAGGCAGGTTTGGGCATGCTCAGAGGGGCAAAGAAACTCAAATGCCTGCCTTATTGCCCATTAGCTATCTGTACAATGAAACTTAATGTTTTCTTTTTCTTTTGCATATCACATTTGATATTGCTTCCCCTCAGCCTGGCGGGTGGTGTGCACTATCCATGAAGAATGTGGATCAAAAGAAATTCTTTCAAGCCTAATTCACCCTTTTCTGTCTTTTTATGACCAATGGGGAANACTCGCAATTCATGATGCAACACCTAATCAGTTTTATTCCTTAATTGGCATGAATGCTAAAACAAATAAACTAAAATTTAGCTGATAATTTTTGTTTGCCTGCTCTGTCGTGCTTGCATTGAGTGGATTTTTCTTGAAATACTAAAAAGTCTACTAATTCAGAAAACCATCCTTAGTTTGAAGCCTGACAAAACACAAATTAGGACAATTACAACAGCAAGAGTAAGTGCATAAATTTTGAAGCACATGGAGTACATAAATAATTCGTACATATTTTAAGAATAATTATGAAGACATGAAGCTACCTGGAAATTAGGGTAAAATGCAATATAGATATACCAGGATAGATGGCAGCAGGCTGTCCTGATAGCTATTCTCAGTTTTCTAGAGAAAGGAAATGATATGAATATCATATGGCTTTCCATAAACACTGCGTTATCAACCAATTTCTATTGTGAAATGTGCTTGACATTTCTGTACAAGACCTTAAATTTTAGATGAATGGATACTGTCAGGTTTTATTAATCAAGAACTCTCCTAGTAGCCTTCCTGTAGCCCAAAGGCACTATATGGAGAAGCACTAACTAAGGCACAGAAGATGGTGTAGAGACCCAGAGAAGTCGGCTTTAAGTCACAGGGTGGATTAGACACTTCCTTCCCCTTGCAGGTGTGTCGTCACAGATGGGAAATGGTGTGAGAATGGATGGGGAACTGGTGAGAAAGGAGGGAACAGCGGGCTGTGTTGCAAAGGAATGTATCAGGACATGGAGCAGTGACCAAAATAGCTCCTTCAGCATCATTCCCAGGACTGCTCTTGTTTGAAATCTTCTCTAATAACTCTTACTCAGTAAGTGCTTAAAAATGAAAACTCATGATTGCATTGAACTTGGATGCACTGTCAAGACAAAAGAGGGCCAGAATTTCATAAAGGAAGAACTAAACTTCAACCAGTGTTCAGCTAGAGCTGGCATGAAATTCAGAGCACAGAATGAAAGGGCAAGGTTTTGTACTCGGGGTCTGGCAGATACAAGTCTTCCTAGCATGTTGGTGTTCCATTACAAAGCAAACACAAAGAAGGACCTGAGAAGAAGCTGGATACGTGTCCTGACCACAGGATAGGTATTGCTCACCCATTTTGTCATGGAAAAGGTGAATGTAATTCCAGAACATACCAGTACAAGCATTTCCAGCAGTGCTGGTACAAACGTCATGGAGAGGGCCTGGTGAGATTCCCTGAGGACTATCCTGGTGGGACCACTGATGTTTCAAAAGGACTAGAAAAAAAGAGAGGCTACTGAGAGAGCTGGGGAGGGGGAGGTTTAAAGGAGATCTGTTTTCCTCCTGTGAACTCTTGTAGAAACTTCCCAGGTGAATAGAGGAACTATTTAAGATAAGAAGGAAGGTGGCACAAAAGCAGAGGCATATGTCCTTGTCCTGAAGACACTTCAGAAAGACTCTCTTTAGTTTCTGTGCTGGATCCCTCTATGCCTTGCCTGAAAGGAGACCCTAAGAAAGCAGGTTCTTGGCTGTTTGTCAGGATGCTTTAGCCAGGAGAGTCTACCCAGGGAGAAGAGAGGCTTTTGAAGCAATGCTTATGTCACCCTAGCCCCTTTAGCTGACATTAATCTGTTAGGGTAGGAAAGAAGATTTAACCATTAGGCTTTTGAAGTGTCTTTAAATAATCCTGTTTTTTTTTAAAATGCTGTCAGTAATAGAAGGAAAGCTGGATAGAAAAGAAAAATACCTCTTTGTATTAAATACAGATTTCTGATCACAATAGTATAATTTCTTTTAGAGATATGACTGGTATTTTTGAACATTGGACATACAGTTGTAATTATTTCTCTCCTTAAAGTAGTACAATGGCTTTAAAAGAATAGGTTTTTGGTGAGTTATACAAGAATGAATGGAATGAAATGCCTGAATTGTATGTTAACACACCTTCACACATACCCTCATTCTTGCAGCAGATTATTGTCTTTTTCTGCCACTACAATTACAAATTCTCTAAACCATGTAAACAGCCGTCGACTATTTGTAAAAAGAAAAATTATGTGTTTTGAGAAAGGACAGACAAATGGTCTCCCAGTGCCAAACCTTCCCTGAACTATGCAAGGAAGAAAGACATAGTCTTCACTTCCTTACCTTTTCTGAGCATTTTTATTTATAGACACAGAAGGTTTGCCAGATTATATAAACTGGTACACAATGCGAAAATAAAGATTGTCTATTTTTGTGGCTTTGAAATTATCATTTATATCTTGCTTATGAGTGGAGACAAATAATGAAGAGGTGGAACAAACTGTCCACAAAATTGTTAGGTAATAGAGCTTTCCTCAAACATAATTGCCATTGCTCTAGTTCATTAGCCACAGTATTTGCAGATGGGCTTTCATTTGCAGATGGGAAAAATAGCAGTCTGCAATTATTTGACAGAAATAGTTGTGGCAGAGATTCTTCCCTCTGTAAACAAATCGAACTTGCCTTTTGGTACACAGCAGCTAGTTTTTGAAGTTCTGTATTATTTGGAAAAAATTCCAGTCACTGGAATTCCTTATACTCTTGTCTGCTGATATCTGGAATTAATTATAAGTGCATTCTCATCCTATCTGGATCAAGAAAAATCTAAACTTTCAAAATAAAATAAGGAACAGTAGGCCAAATAAAGGTCACAAGTTTCATTAGGTTCTTCCTGCATTACGCTTTTTTATTTCCTTAAAAATAACACAGAAAACAGACAAGTTTACAAGGGGTGTTGGAGGGAAATTCTCCATACAGAGACCACTACTAGCATACTAGTGACAGACAACAGAAAGGCCTGAAATCCTACAATCCAATGAATGACAGTGGAATTTCCAAATATCTCATAAAGTCAGTCCCGAGGGCTCTTTTACCTTCTGCAAAGCAGCAGCACTGCAGTAACAAGAATAAACCTCATCTCTGTATCCCTCCCTACTTCCTGAGGGATGAAATCTTGATGCTCAGAGCAGTCTGCTAGAGGAGGAAGGGAGTGGATGAGAATAATTCCTCCCTGATCCTGAAAATAATAAACTAGGTGGACCTAATGCTTAGCAAAGGAGCAGCTGGCCAGTCACAAACACTGTTATTCATTTGTGGCCTTTTTTAGTGCATGTCCAGACACCCACTGCTAGGGTGGACATTATGATTTATTTGCTATGAAATCAGTGATCAACACAGGGAGGAAAATGCTTTTGTGTTGCATGGGGAAAAATGGTTATGTGGCAAGAATCCTGCGCAATGACCCACTGGGAGAGGGGTTTTGCATTGCCATACAGGAGAGGAATGGCAGATTAATTAGTGCTTTGGGCATTAATTATATTAGGGTTGATAATTCTAAGATAAGAGCTGCACAAGAACGCTGTGTATATTTTCACTGGAGAGTATTCCGTAACTGAAATCTGCAAGCCACTGCCACTTCTTTCTTTCATGACATCGTGTTTTAAGTTTCATGTTTTGAACACAACTCTGGAAGGGCAAAGGACTAATTCAGTGGAGACAGGTGTTCAAAAAACACAGAGTTTCTGACTGTGTCTTTTTCACTTAGGAATTTTTCATCTCTGGAAGGCCAGGTATCTCCCATGCAAAAACGGAAGGGAACTCATCCAGACAGCATGGTCACTTGGGTTGGCCACAATACTTTTCCTTCCCCATACAAGCTAACAAAATCTCAGCTGGTGGTGGCACACAGATGACAGGTGTGAAATACAAAGTGAGAATTGAAGGCCAGTGTAGGCACTTCCTGTTCCTGCACACTTGCTTGGAACAAGACATTTTGCAAACACTACAGTGTTGCTGCAGCTTACAGTCTTCAGGTGTAAAAACCTAAAGTTTGAGAGACAGAATAAGGCACTGGTTTGTAAGTCATGAGGAGTGCCCAGTCTGGGATAATAAACAGTCACTGGGACAGCTTCTGTCACAAGAGATGAGCAGAAAGAGATATTGCTACAACAGCAGTTTTTGTCTTCCTAAGTAGCCCTAACTGCATACATGGAAAAATCCAAATATTTCTAAGCAAAGAGTAGAAAGTAATACAAGTTGTTTCTTCAATATTTTAAATGTAGCTCACCTGTGTCCTAATGAGCTGTCCAGACTCCCAATTCATATTATTATTTAGGAGCAATGTGGAGCAGGATGCAATTTAGCTGGTAGCTTCTGGCCCAAAAATGACTGAATTCAAAGCATACGCATTTGGACTTCCCAGACATCCCTCACATTAACCATTATAGCATGTAAAAAATGCATCTTCCCTGTCATAGAAGAGCATTAACTGGAAGAGGAATATGGTCACAACTGTCACAGTCATTAATCCCACAGCTATAATTTACCAACTGCTCACTGCAGTCAATGGTTGTATTCAGGACAATTACAGATGATGTCCATGGATAATCTATTGCCTGTTTTGGAGATGTGGTACCCTGTAGTGTAGTCCTTGACAACTTTAACATCAAGCTAGTGTAATGTCTCTGATGATGTACAGAACACTGCAATCCCTCTTTGCAGTTTTCATTCAGTCTTTCAGAGCTGTCTTATGGTGAAATCTCCTTGTAACATCTGCACCATTTTCAATTAACAAGCCTGTAAATATTTTCTTCCGGCACTTGAGAATTATTTGAAGGGGATTTAAGCCTGAAAATGTATTTATTTTCTCTTTATTGTCCTTTGCAGATGCCTATTAGACAATCCAGGAACAAAGCTGCTGATTTATAGGGCAATACTGCATGTCACTGGTCTGATTTATTGGGTAGCCTCTGTTTTGCTAGTTCAGCAAAACAAGAATGGTATTTTGGGGATCAGAAGTGCCAAAAATATTGTTCATCATTAAAAATCTAACCTGAGGAGCAAGCTGAATTACTGAGGTGCCAAAGTAGCAGGGTTATGTCATGTCCTCTCTTTTATGGTCACCTGTTAGATCAGAGCCACCACAGAACTCCAAGGCTGGCGTTGGCTCACACGTGCATGTCTCTGTGCTTGTCTCAAGCAGGCTTGATGGTGTAACTGTAGGTGTGCCATTATTGTCCCAGGTTCTGGCACTATGTCACGCTCCATTTTATCCATCCCCTGTTCCAATTGTGAATAAGAAGCAAAATATTGTACTCCTCATAAGCAAATCCCTTTTCTGTAGTTGTATGGATTATATTTGAGATTGTAGATGTGATTATGTATGAATTCTCCATTTGCTAAAGAGGCTTGATTTGATTCATTTTCAGGCTACCTTATTTTTCTGAATCTCAGCCTTAAAATTAAAATCCTCTTTTATAACTTTATTGGTCATAATATCTAACATTCTTTAAATTTACAAACCAGAAGCTTAATTTTTTTAAATTATTAGCATTATAGCTGTCAATCTTGCACTGAATTTGATGCAAGTATCAGGGTAGTATCATTTCTTAAAGAGATATAAAAACTCCACCCACAGTTATTATGTTAAACTTTTAAACTCATTCTATAAGCTTTCTTCATAAAGTCCCAGAAATATTTTCTCACTTATCTTAATTTTCCCTGTCTCATGCTCTTAGTTTTTGTATTGGTTTTCTAAGAACACTGATTTCTTTACAATTTTATGCATTTATTTTAAACAGCAGCCAACAGGGGATGGTGGCTTATTTAAATACATGTATATGTCTCCATATAGTGATATATCTCATCATCTATATCTTTCTCTATAATATCCATAGAGGGTTTTCATCCCTATGCAGTTGATTCAGTATTTTCTCCCATTTGCTTATTTACTAATGTTTCTAAGGCTACAGTGTTTAAGCCAGTTTGTCTACAGTTTTACTCTTTCCTGCTTGAGTAAGAGCAGTAGGTGACTGAAAGACTGGTTTCATTGTCAGTCAAAACAGCAGTAGCCATAATTTTTTTCTAAGCACATATTTACTGTTTGTTTCCATGAGTCATGTTCTCGACCATGTAAACATGTGTTATTGAATTTCATGGGTATATTAATTCCTGTCTGCACTTCCTTATGTATTGGGGTGTGATCAGAAATTACAAAACTCCAGGCATGTTTAATTTTTGAAAGATACCCTAAAGAAATTTGGAGGAGTTCAGTCTTTTTATCCCCACGTGATACTTGGTGGTACAATGTGTTTCTGTCATGAAGAGAATAGAAATAGTACAAAAGAAGATTTTCCTACTTGGCATTTTTTGTATTTTAATAGGATTTTTTTCACTGTATTATTTTAGTTGGTCAAACCTCCACCATATGCAGAATAATTATTACCTGCATGAGTTATTTTTGAGACTTTCAACTTGAAATTTGGAGATATGTTTTGATGCACAGAATTAGTTTTCTCTGAGGTATTCTAATCATGTACATTTTTAATTCCTAGAAAGTTATACAATTTCTTGATGCAGTATTTTCAGCATTAAGATACCTGTGACCTTCTTACATGCTGCTCCTTTTTCTGGTGGTATCTAACAACAGTTCAGGCATTCTTGGGGGTGACACAGGACCAGCAATGAAGTGATTTGCTCAAGTACACCAACAAGCCCATAAGAGAGGTAAACAGTTGCCAAGACTCCTGTGCATGGAGTCCCAATGACCAGATTGCACAGCCTGCTTTAAATTTGCATGTGTTACTACCAGTATTTTAAACCCTGAAACCAACCAACTCTTTTTCAAGAATAACTGGCACGGATGTTAGCGTACATTCTCAGGTAGGTGCAATAGATCCAGCATTATGTGTTTATATTTGACTTCCTGCCCATTAAGGGATTGTTCTGTAAAATTAACAACTCTCACACTCAAGATGCCAAGGCAGTTTTCCCTGCATAACTGAAGTGTTTGCCAGAGAAATGGCAAAAGAAACTTATAATTTTGTATAGCACAGTAAAATGCAGGCTCACAGCTGTCTACACTAAATGTCATCTGATGCTCTCTCAGCATCAGTGTCCCAGGAGAGAAAGTGAATAATCACCCCATACATACATGAGCCCGGTTTCACTCTTGTACCCGGCATCAGCACCCACTGTGCCCAACCCTGCTTGGACTAGGCTGAAGCCCTGCTGCAGAGAGGGCAGCTCATTTTTAGGACAGTGCTTGCCCAGTGTTGCCATTTGTGCGTGTGAGCTACCTGCACTGCTCTGAGCTGCTCATCGCCAGTGTTGAGCACAGCTGCGGGAAATTTTCCTCTGTGTACTCTGGGCACAGAACCAAAAGGGGATTTGCCCAGTGATGCTTTTTAATGGCAAGTCCTGATGCTCTGAGGCTCATGGAGAGACTGACAGATAGTTGTGAAGTTTAAAAAGTCTGCAAAAAGACAGACATATAATTTTAAGAAATTGTGGTCAGTGTTCAGGGATCTCACAAGGACAAAGGATCAATAAAAAATTTAATTATTCTCTCAAAAAGCTTGGATAACTTGACAGAGCATTGTTCCTTCTTGTGCTTTTTCACTGCACATTTTGGGGAGCTTTGAACTCTGCTCTAAGCCACATCCTTCATGCAATACTGGCACTTAAACAATTGCTGTTCTGAACATAGGCACAAGATGCACTGAGATGGCATTTCAGCAGTTGTTTACTTGCCCTCAGCAGGCAGCAACACTCATTGATCAGTTTACCACCCAAGCCACAGCCATACATGGTACAGCCAAGGGACATGCATGGCAGCTCAGTCCTGATCCAGAGGCAGTGGTGGCTGGGGGGTGCAAATGCTGACCAGGAGGGCAGGACTGGAGGGACTGGCAAGTGGTGTTGCCCTGCATGAAATTGGTTTCATCTCAGGAGATGCAATGGGAAGAGGAGACCACCTCACAGGGCAATCTGCACTCAAATGTTCAAGTATTTCGGATGTTCTTCCAGCTGATCACATAATCTGCATAGTCAAGGTCTGTGAAAGTCATCTGGCCAATTAGTCTTCCAGAGCTTGGGTCACCTACTCAGGTGGGTCAGCTACCTGCCTCTGGCACAGCAAAATAATGAAGAAGGATGTAGGAGAGGGCTTCAGCTGCTTGTGATTCTTTTCCCTTCTTCTGCCTCCCTATTTCTGCCCTGTGGGAGAAGAAAATGACATTTAGCAAGAAGCAAGCTTTCTGTGCCTTGTAGCAGCATGTGTGAGTTCTCCACAAAGATTATGCATGTGGTTTTTGAAACATGCTCTGCCTGTGTCATATTGAGGCCACAGCATATGATCATTCCCTTTCTGCTAAAGGGAAGGTAAGTAAACAACCACACAAATACAAGAACTGCAATGCTGAGAAATCAACCCATGCACACAAGGATAATATAAGCAGAAATATTGTCCCAAGAGTGATTATTATTCAGGCCATTTACAAGAAATCTGCTGTAAGTTCTGTGTGTAAATTATTTTCATTTTCAGGAATGGCAGGCTGAGCTTTTAGAAAATAGCTCTGAACTAGGCTGCATTGTCATCTGTGGAAAAAACAGCTGGTGGATCTCAAATTTGGTATTTTAGTTTCCCCTCAGCTTCAACATTTATGATTCTTCCTGATACTAATATATGCAACTCAGGTTTCATTTCTGTGCTGAAAATAGAGAGTAAAGTGACATACAGGAGGCATCAGTTCATTACCTTGAGACTTGCAAGGAAATTGTTTAAGAAGCAGTCTAACAAGGGATCTAGCTTTCACATCCCTCACATTATCTGAACAAAATTCCCTTAATTGATGAAACATTTGAATAAAACACACTATTGGCAAGACTCATAGTAATTTATAAATCCTGGTTGTCAAGCAGAGATCCACAAGAGGAAGAATATTAGGCAGAAAATTTTGGTGTGTTTCAGAATAAAATGGCACGACAACAATATCTATCATTGAGAAGTTTTCTGGCCAAATCCACCCACAGTCCTATGAAAAATCAGGGATTAGATTTCAAAGGCTATAGAGACACCCTGACTAGTCTGGACTTGAAAACAGGATGTAAGTAATGTAAAAGGAAAGACTCACATTGTGCTAATAACTTCTACTATTCTGAAATGATTTAGGTCAGGCAGGGATTATCTTTCTCTGCTCAGAAGCACATTAATCTCACCATTTGTGTTTTGTGAATGTCAGATTCACAGATATAACTTTGAACTAAAATACTGTCCTTGAATAAATTGAAATCCTGGACAATTTTACAGCATTTTTGCTGAGTGTTGCAGTGTAACAAACCCTCTAAGTGTTCTTGATTCCAGAAGAATTGGGGCATTATAGAAAGAAAATTAAGCTAAAAGCCATACCCAAGAAAATAAGGACAAATTTATCCTGGATAATTCTGAAAAATCAGTTCATGCAAATGTTTACCCTTACGTGAAATGACAGTTGTTACTGTCTTGTAAATGATGCTGTTTTAAGCAATGGCTAATCAATATCTGTATTAACTTTCCAGAAGATAGAGCCAGAATGGGTTCCAAATGGGCTAGGGGTAGGTGGTCTGGGAAAATAAAAGGCATCTTGAATTCCAGTTTGGAGGAACTGGTCTTGTTTGTTAACTGCATTAAATGCTGAAAAATATTTATTTATTGGTAAAGAATGATGTAGAAAGATTTGAATTGATGGCACTTCTCCAAGCAAGTTTTTAAAGAACGGAAGAACGTATATTTTAATTCTTGTCAAAGCTCAGAACAAAATGGACCCATTTAACTTTCTGTTTTCCACTAAGGTTAAAATGGCACCTCTGCTCAGTTATTTACTTCTTTCTACACAAAATCTCCATTTCATCAAAGCTCAAATGTATCAACAAGAGAAAGAGTTCAGTATTCATCAAATGAAAAATTAAACTATAGTGTAGACACATTCATGAAGGACTTCATCTATAAAACATGAAGGCCATGTTACTCTAACTTCTACCTTGACTTTGTCCTCTTTTGATAGCAGAAATTGATATTTAGGTGTAGACATTAGCCAGAAATACCCATTCAAGTTTTTGTCTTCACTTGCGTTCTTTATTAAAGCTGGTAATTATTTGTCAAGAAAGGAGATGGTTGATGTTTCCAGCTGGCATTTTTAATAAAGCATTATAAGAGTAACTGAAGGACAGCTATTGCATATGAAAATCTTTGCTGCTATTTTAGCAGGCTCCAGTACAGCTGTTAATGCATCACATCCTGCTGCTGCCAGGACAAGCCCATTTCCTGCCAGAAATAACAAAGAAGTAGCTCAGGCATGATATAAATCTTATAAATGCTAGAATAATCTAATGTCAGCCTCTACAACTTACATTTTACAATCATGATAAATATCATATGGTGTCTCTTAAAAGTTGTATTGCTTTGTCAAGAACTCGTATTAATATGAAGTCTGAATCTGCAAATCCCTGGGCAAAGGAGCAACCCCCCTTCAGTGTTACATCCCCGGCCTCCACAGACCAACTGATCACTACTACAGTGGCCACTTGAGTTGTTGGGATTCTTATCTGGATCTTCTTGACTACTTCCCCAAATACTGTGTTCTATTTCTGCTTCATTTTGCATTACTTTTAGATTTGTTTTTCACTGTTTCAATCATCCGCAAATTTTGCCTCATGCTTGAGCCATGTTTAGTGGAGTTGGGGAGTAAACAAATGAGTTGTTATACTGACTTCTCATTCCAGTTTCCTCTTTGGGGAAGTAACTGAAATCACTGTTTTACTTCCCACACCTCAACCAGTGACTTAATTTGAGGCAACTTTACACAGCTGTGTCCTGACTGCAAATATACATTTATTTGACATTTTGTTCTCATCAAGAAGGTTTTCAATATTTAATCTTTTTTTAACAGCAATCCTAATTTCTTTTTCAAATGCAGGGCAGCTTCAGTTTAATCATTTGGACAGAATTATGGCTAAGGTTTGGTTCTATTCCAAACAAAATAGATTCCTCAGGCTCCATTCTTGCACTGGTCTGAAGCATTGAATGCAACTCGTTGTTATTTACAGCTGGCTGACAGCTGTAATACATTTGTAGCCTTCACTATTGCAGTGTATCACTGGCAGGAAACTTGTAGCAAGTAGCACAGCTGGAGCCATAACAAAATGGTCCAGTGATTCTGTTAACATTCAGTGCACTGCATCTCGCCCCACGAGTTCGTGGGCCCTGCACTGGGAACTCCTTTGCGTGCTGATGGAGTAGGGCTGAGCAGCAGCACCAGAGCCACAGCACAGCAGGAAAACCAGAAAAACAGGTGAAGACAGAACAAAAAGCATGGGTTCAGACTGCCACTGTCCTCCAAACGGCCCGGAGCAGAAGTAGGGCACAGGTAGAGGTGCAGGCAGAGCATCCTCCTGGCCCATTACCACTCTGCACCATTTCTCCTGCTGTTTTTCAACAGGGTGTGAGCTGGGACTCATTTGTAAAATTGTATGTACACTATTCAAAATACAAGGTAAAACATAGGAGGATTCGGTTGTGTCTTGACTGGATATGACCTTTATCCTCTCAAATATTTTTCCTATGATTAGCATGCAGTTTATAATGTATTACTGTATTCTTCTTAGGAACTACTGGAACTGTGGTTCTTTTTTTACTTCAATATAGAGCATATGAAGGATTTTGTCCTATTTAACTGTCTCTTTTCCAAGAAGTATTTTCTCTCATCTGATGCAAAAAGGGTTTAACATGATGAAAGTACCTGAACAGTAATGTTTCTTAGATTTTCTTTCTGTTCTGAGGTAGTTCATTCCACATTAAAAATGTGAGACAACTGTCATTTCAACTTAACACACTGTTTCTTTCTCTTTTCTTTTGTCCATTATCTTTCTTTTATATACCCCTGCTTGAGACACATGCTCTGTTCTTTCGTTTATATGCTTAGTTCAGGTTGTAGTTCCACCTAAAATACAATGCAATGAGAAGTTTTAGCTTTGTTTATACTTTTGTATGATTTTAGTCTAACTTGAGCAGTAAGCACTGTTCCTTAATTAAAACATAACAAGTTTTTTTGCCTTCATTCCAATTTCCTGTTCTGCTTTTTGTTGCATTTTAACATTGTGCGCTTAGAGAGTAGTGTATTTCCATTAGATATCTGAATTACATTTCCAATGCTGTAACTAAGTAGCTGTATTATTTAATGCCTATATGCACTTCTTTTAAACAGGTGACAGGATAAGTATTAAAATCATGACTGCTTACTGCAATTAACTCGGTAATGAGTATAATAATGATTGCTGGATAGAAGGCATGAGAGGAATTCTTAATGCTTTCTAACAATTAATGAAAAAAGTGTGCTAAGCTGTATGAAGAAGTGACAACTGCTAGATATATACCCTGGGGACTGCTGGGTGTCAGGCACAGTCCTCAGTGTGTTACACTAGCCCAGAGAGCTTCAGCTAATCATCAGAACAAACATATTTCTTGACTCATATGATCCTAGATCTCAAACTGACTTGAGCAGCTGTTGTGAAAAAACTTAATATCAGCTGAATATGCCGAAACAGACTGCTGAGACAAAATGTCCTCATTGAAAATTTCAGTTTCCTACTTTTAAGGGCAAAAGTTGTGTAATGTTATCCAAAGGCTGATATCCTCTTTCACTTGATTTAGGTTAAGATAACTGGTGTGGAAAGTATTTATTTACAACTTCTCAAACAGCCAGGACAGCTACACAGTTACAAGTGTTTAAAAAGGACATCAGTGAAATAAAAGAAAGAAAACTGTGCTTTTATCTTCTTACACCAAAAATAAAAAACAAACAAACAAACAAAACCCATTAAGTCTGCCTACAATCAGACAGCCTGCTGTAGGCTCTGTGCTGGCCCACACCATCAGAAACTTCTCTTTTCATCCAGGTTTTATGTCGAAGGTTACATTTATCAGAAAAAAATCTCCTTTATTGGACCCTTTCTTGAAGTTTTCCATCTCTAACATCCTTGGAGATTGCTGTGACACTTCTCCCCTAAACTAACGGCCTTCTCACCCCTTTCAACAGAGCTCATTTTGTCAGATACATCCTGCAATTGACTGTTAGATTATGTTGGTTATTAATAAAAAAGTAAACATTCCTGGCCTGTACATGGTGAGCTGTGAAGTTTGTGTATTTGACTGGAATCCTTAATACAAACATGCAAACGAGATTCACCCCATGCAGTGCATCACTGGCACTTGGCTGAGAACAGTGTGGGAGGCACCTCCTTTGGGGTGATACTTGCATTGTGATGACTGAACTCCAGATCCTGTCTTTCAAAGGTGTGGCAATAACAATATAACTTCAAATGCAGCAAGCTCCAAGGTGTACATCAGGCAGAGTGCCTGATGAAGAAGATAACTAAAGAAATGGTGATGGGAGCTGCTCTACTGTCAGAATGTTCATACAGGAGGAAATATAGAAGAAATAAGGCTGACTTTACTTCATCTGGAAGACTTTTCCTGAAATGTATGAAGCCTTTTAGGGAGACAAACAAAATCCAGTCCACTCAGCAATGGGATGTCTTATCTAGAGAATATTCCATCTATGAAGGAATAAAGAAACAGTTTCATAGGTCAACAGTTATTGGTAAGTATTGTACATTAAATAGGTAGAATCCAATTACCTACTCTGGAAATGACTTTTTGTGTGTGTCCAAGTGTCATTTTTTTAAACACTATGGAAAAACTAGTGACCTTCATTGAGTCATTGGTTCTTCTTTGTCTCTCTCATATAACAGGTAGTTTCACAGTTCACTTTGCCATCTCATAATTTTAATTTCACTACTGAACTGTTAAACATTTCCAATGCATGCAGACCATCACAACTGTTGCACCCTATTTTACATTGGTTTGATAATAAATTGCTGGGGTAATAAATCACACTGTCCTCTGGGAAAGTAGAAGCAGAAAACAGAGAGATACAAACTGCTCTTCAATGTACTTATTTACTTAACCTGAGGATTTGATAAAGGAAAACTCTACATAAAACTGCTGGATCATGGGAGCAAAAGGAAGGGGATGGCAAATCAGAAAGTGCTCTGTCATCGCAAAAGGTGAGGGAGGTGGTAGCCATGATGCAGTGACATTACTCAGACATTACTCCTCTGCAACTGGAAGAGAGGGTGCTGGAGCAACTTCTGCTCTTCCTTTGTTCCCTAGTTGGGACTGTGTCTGTTACCTACACTTCCCTGTTATCTTGTGTTGTCACGGTGTACAGGATGGTTTGCACACATTAGATACATTTCTGCTCTCTTTGCAATGCCTGGATCCCCAAACCAGCTCTGCCTGGCTCCCCAAACCAGCTCCTCCCAGCTCCCCAAACCAGCACTTCCCAAGGCTGCGTTCCGGCACCGATGAGTCATTGACCTTCTGTGGTTTGTGTTTACATCCAAGCTGGAGCCTCTGCTCTTGGCCCCTCTGGCATTCTCGGGGGCTTTGCGATGTTACTGCAAAATCCAACAGGCTTCTGGCATGCAGTGACAGATCTTCAAAGGGCAGTAGTGTCCCAAAGCTCAGTATTAGCATAGCAAGCCCCAGTGCCTTAGCTCCCGGCTCAGTCAGTGTAGAGAGATAAGCACTCCAGAGAGAAATTCAAAGTGGTGAAATTGGAATTTCATTCCTCAACCTCTTTCTGAAGGACCCCAGCTCTGACTGTTAACGCTAGAAGGAGCCCAAGATAAGTCTCAGTAGGTTATATCAGCCTTTGAATATACAGCCCACATCCATCATCTGCCAACTACTGCCTCCACAGCCTTGCAAAGGAAATGTAATTGTCCTGAGGAGCAATCACTGCAGGATTGCTGAGCAGCACTGACAGGCTCTATGAGCAGTAAATCCTCCCTGAAACCAGTTCAGCCAAGAAACTGAATTCAATTTTTGAAGATACAAAGAAACACTAATACTTGAAGGACACACTTTAATCCCAGTAAAATCAAAGAAGTGAGTTTTGCAGCTCATGTTACAGTACCACCACAGTCTTTGTAAGGGTTCTTGAAGCATCTTTAAAGGACAGAGAGGTTTGTCTTAACTGTTTTCAGTCGTCAGTCATTCTGCTGCCACTTCTGAAAGATAGTTTTGGACAGACCTTCTCACCGAGCTTTTATCACTTTATTCAAAGCTTGCTTTCCTAGAGTACTTACACTGCTGTTCATTTCTGGGCTTAGTTAATGAACTTCTTGTCTCTAAGCTTCTACCTTATCTAACATCAAAAGTGTCCCAAGCTTTTGATCAGTTGTCGTGGACTATAAAATTGTTTTTTAGAGGGATAATATGAATAAAGATATGCTAAATATTCATATTATATAACATTTATAGAGTAATTATGCTGTTTTCTGAAATTGGTAACTTAAATTCCCACATGCTAAAGAATCCCAAATGCCTTTGGATTTTTAAGTTGCAATCTTGTTATATGACTTTTTAACATTCCTTCTGTTTGTGTGGCAACAAACCCACTTTTATGTAAGAAATGCCTCTTGCTGGTTTTGATGGTAAAATCACTATCAATAACTTACCATTTAATTCTAGTTTACAGATCCCTAGCAACAGCTCTTTGAGGCTCCTCCTTTTTGACAGGTGGAAGATAACTTGTGTTGTGCATCAACCCAATGCACAAAACAAATTAAATTTGTTAAGACAGAAGCACAAAACTACAGCAGCCTAAGAGTATAAAAATGACACATTAAGCCAATGGTCCTTCTAACCCACCAATCTGTAGCAACCAACAGCAAATGTCTTGTGCAGAATACAAAACCCAGGGATCATGTAGTGGTATTTTCAGAGTGATGCCACTTAACTTAGTCCCCTATGGATATTTCTTCTTGCATTTGCCCAACCACTTATTGAATCCATATACACTTTTGCATTGACCAACACTATTTCTAGAATTTTTATAGCTTATTTACTCATTGTGTGGAAGATCCCCTCCTGTTTCTTCTTCTGCAACTGCTGCCTACTTGCTTTATTTGAGAATAATACTGCTGTCTCTTGAACTGTAAAACACAATTGTTCTCCACTTATTCTCTATGTTGCTAATGGCTGCAGAGGCCTCCATTGTATTCCCTTCTCAGCAGTTTCTTTCTCGTGCTGGCAGTTGCTCCTCACAGAGATGGTCCAGACTTTGATCCTCACTGGAACCCATTCCAGTCCCTGGGATAGAAGAGTCATAACATCCCAAAATATCCAAGGTGCACGTACATGGGGTTCATGGAGGGGAAAAAAAATGTTTCCTGTTGTGCCCTCTATTCCTTTCTTTGTCATTTCTAGCATTTGATTTGTTTTTCTGACCTGAGCACTTGACAACCTAGTTGACATTGTAACAAAATTCTCAATTCCAGTAGCACTCAGAGAGGCTATTATTTTATATATAAGATTTTCCTATGTGAGTCATCTGCACTTTAATACTTTTCTCACTCCTGGTTTTGCTCCCAGTACTCATGGCCTTTGTTCCAAATAATTCAGTGATGATTTTAAAAATCTTGTTTTGCTTCAGATCGTTTTCAGCTGCTGCCTGCTTTGCATGTTGGAAATACATATCCAATTATTTGATGTAAATCAAAGCTTCCAGGCTACTACTCAATTTAAATTCTCCTTCAAAGCCATGCCTAATTTGAATAGAAAAGGTTAATATCCCACCTTTTTATGCAGAGACATATTTTAATTCAACCAAGTTTTCATCACACAAGACAGTCCTAAGATTTCTACCTTAGACAACATGCTGTTCTCTTTTAAAAATAAAGTCCTTATACTTTTTTCCACAGAGATTTCCATTTTTTTTTTTTTTTGTAAGTTAAATCTATCATCTTTTATTCTATTTCCACTTTGCTTTCCTCATTGAAAATTCTTCATAACTATCTACTTTTCCTTCAGTAGCATGTATATTACATGTGGAATCTAACAGGTATGAAATTTCCCTATTTTCTTGATTCTTGCATTTTATAAAACTTATGTTGTCATCTGACAAACTGCACTTGGTTATGCGGCAATATTTTTTTAGATTCAGGCATCTGAGGCAATGCAGACCTGTATAACATTCTATATTGACACTAATTCTCCTGTCATTGCCTATCTTGTGCATTAACACCTTAAGCATATGGATGTGCAAAAGATTCTCTTCTGTCAGTGCCACAGAGGTGGAAACTGCAACAAAGGCTTTTTCCCCTTTTGTCCTGTCTTCTTCCATGATGAACACCTTCTGTTCTGACCAAAAATTCACCATTTACTGCTTGGGGATAGTACTAAACATTCATCAAAGAAACCTCTCTGGGGAAAAAGGCTATCAACAATTTTGAAGGCACAACATGTGGTATTTCAATAGGGAGAAGAGAAGAAAAAAGCAGATATTTCCTGTCCTGAGGCTGTGGATAAGAATCAATGCACTGAAACAATATAATACCTGATTCAGATTTTATGTGCAATTATACACTAAAGGGGTAGCAAAAAAGCTTCTGAATTGATTTAATTTTTTTATGACCATATCTCATTTCTCTACTTGCAGTATCCAGTGGAGGTGTGCAGCACTATCAATTGAGTACATTTTTCCATTTAACTATTTTCGGGCTTTCAGGCCACTTAGAATTCTGATTTGAACAATCCCAAGAGAATTAATTTTGTTTTCCATAGAGTTTGTTTTTCCTCTTTGTGTTCTTGCAATAGCATGGAGGAAAATATTGTAATGTGTGGGCATTCTGTAGAGGCTTATTCATCTGCTTCAGTGAGTCTGCTCATTTTGCATCCAAACATTCAGTTGCTAAAATCAGCAGACCCTATCTTGTATACGTCTAGATCCGATCTTGTATAACAGCTGATAAGAGAACAAATAAATTTAAACAGTTTGTATAGATTCTTTAAAAAATCATTAGAATAAATTATCATGAATTCTAAACACAGAAACACATTTGGTAACTGACACTGACATAAATGGTTTCTTCTTTTGTGCTGACAGATATGATATTTGCAATAGAAGATTCTGTGTGTGTGTGCTGCTAGGAGAGACCAGAGGCCTTAGGAACTTATGATCTTTTCCTCATGAAAGATAGTGTTAATTGAAGATCATACTGGAATTACAAACATACCACCAAACATACTTTCTACTTGCAAATATTATGATAACATTCCTGGAGATGAACATCAACGAGAACCACGTGAGGGTTCTATACTGACCCTTAGTACAGAAGTAAATTTCTCAGAGGAATTCGCTGTCCCAAGTTTTGGGTTACCTTCCTGGACTGAGGTCACTGATTTGGAGACAACAAAACTGTGATGGCTTCTCACAGAAGGTCTCTCACCTCAAGTCTCATGCAGGTTTGTGAACTTGTGTGAATTATGGTTTCTCTTAGAAATGGTGTGCAAAGGTAATAGCTTGACTTTTCATCCTTTGTAATTCCTCATTTCAGAACTGGTGTGCCTGCCATGCAATGCCTGCTTCCCATTCAGCATTGCTTTGCTCACATGCTGGCTGTCAGCTGTGCTCATCCTGCAGTTTGGGGGTCTCTTCCTCTGTTCGTGGAGACTCAGACTCCCCCTCTGAACAGACTCATTCAATGATGACTGATGTGGCCGCTAGCAGAGTGAACACTGGGGGCGTCTCACTTTTAAAAGTCACTTATTTTTACATAACCTATGTAATAATCCAACTGTCCATGCACTTTTAAGAAAGATATGTGCATGTTGGGATAGTAAGAAAAAGCAGAGACAGTTCAGTTGCTGCTGACTTCAAACCTAGAAGGATGTCTATGAGAGGAAAGGCCAACACAAAGACGTTGGGCTGTTGGGCAGAGGGAAACAGCTAGAGGCAAGGATTTCCCTGGGTGGTCTGACAGGGCCACATAGTCTCACCCGTGGGGTAAAACTCCCTTCAAACTTACAGGTCTTCCCACTGCACTCTACAACATTGTGTACATTCATCCATTTGGCCAACATCAAAGGTAATTGAAAAAAAAGACAGAGAACAGAAATAGCCTTATATTTATTTTAAAATGTTCAGTTTGTAGCAGGTTGTATCAAGAGAAATTAAGATCAGAGAGCTAAGGGAAGTAAATGACACTTGCACAGCAGGTTGTTTCAGGTCTGTCTCTTTAAAATCTGCCTTTTGGTAGTGTGCTCTTTCATCAGTGGCCTATCCAGCACAGTGAGATTAAATGAGGATTTTGACCTGCTTCATCACGTCTGTAAACAAGCAGATTCAATGAGTTTCAGCTTGTTCATTGACAGCTGGGGCTTGACCAAAGCCCAGTGAAAATCAATGGAAATACTTCCATCAGCTGTAGTGGATTTTGAATCCTGCCTTTGAAACTTGGAATAAAGATGACAGCGAGAAAGGAATACACTTCTGAGCATAAAAAGAATGGATCATACATCCATATTTTGTTTTGAGCAATTAATGACTGGCTTTTAAACACAGAATTGAACACAGACTTCATGATGTTTCTAATTGTGTTATGAAGTGTCTTGATAAACATTTGTTATAAAAAATTAGAAATATGAATTAAGTAAATTTAATATTGGTAAAATTACATTACAGTGGAAGTGGAGCCATTTGCACGTCTTAATTTTAGTTCCGCAGAAATATAGTTGAAGGCACTAGCAATCCATGCAGCATTTTGTGTTATTATATGGGTCAGTGATGTGGGTTGGGCAAGGGCTTTAAAGTTCTGTTGGTAGCTGAAGAGGTAGATGGGGTCTTGGGGCCATTCAGGTTTTTTTTTAAGCAGGGCTCTCAGAAATTCTCAGTAATAATATGAAAACAGACTATTGATTTGCTTCTAGAATAAAACAGCTGTTTAAAGCTACAAGTCTAAACTCAAGATCTAATGCAGAAGATTAGTTAATTTTAAGGACTTAGTAAATTTAAACAATTTTAACTTCAGGCCATATTTTAGCAATAATAGTGCAGATTAAAATGCACTACAATAAAGTAACAGCATAAGGAGTGTCTCCATTGGAATTTTACTGTGCTGGTTCCCCTTATGTTGAATGGTTTCCAGGAACGGAGATGAAGACTGTACTTCTCTTGAAAAAGATGCCAATCTGCAGTTGCTAGGAAATGTATTCTAGTCTTGGAACTCTAACTTGACTAAATTCCCAGTTGGAAACCTCATTATTTTATGAAATTATTTACTGCAACTAAAAATATCACTAAGGATGCCTGTTGAGACACTAAACTGACTTCAAAAAGCCAAATAAGCTCATTAGGAGTATTCAAAAGATTACCCGCGTCCATTATCTGTTCAAAGTAAATCAACTGACTTTTATTTAAAAATAGAAACCCTTTCTACAACAATGCACATTTTTTCAGTAGTGATTACAAGATTAAACATGTGTAAAAAAAATAAATTTCAGAATACATATACATCTAAGTCTTTCCCCACCATAAACTGTTTTTATCTATTTCTTTCCAATGCAGCTTGTAAAACCTGCAACAGAAATGAGGTGTATCCATCCTCAAACAGAAGCCCCCTGGTGTTTAATATTCTGCCAGCACAGTTCTTCTCCCAACCTGAGCTGTTCTCTGAACTGTCCAGACTGATGCCATCAAACCAGTCATAGGCAGCTAAATGGTGAAGCCTAAGAGATTTTCCCAATTACTCGTGTAAGCTCCCACAGATCACCAGATATCTCTGGCCTTGTGGGATTGTCTATAGAACTAAAGAGGTTTAAAGCTCCCAAGAGACTAACTTTAAGTACGTGGGATGGAAAGTGGTTATACTAAAAAGGCTTATTTTTTAGCCTCATCTCAAGTAATTTATTATCATCCTTCTCTTATGGGCACATGTAAAATAAAAATATCTACAGATGTAGTGTATAGGGAGCAGGTGTGACTATTTATTAAATATTTTTTCTGATAAACAGTAGTGATGATAACCCGGAATTTATAGTACTCTGTGTGTTGTACCCTATGCTTACAAAGTTGTTTTTCAGATATGTGAGCACCCAAGGTTTTTTTGGCTCTATTTTGGAGCTGCTAGGTAATGTGATGCAATGTTTCCTCTCACTATGCTTATGACTATGTCAGAAGGTCAAGGAATTTGGTAAGATTTCTTTTGTGATTGCACAAATATGAAACATTACCTCTTTGTTCCTTAATATTAGATTGGAGAGAGTGAATGATTAATGTAAAAGAGCAATGAGACTCTTTGAATGGAAATGAAATGGTAGTTCACCACAAAGAGAGTTCAACAGGCACTTGTGACTCATCAAAGGGGTATTTAAAATGCATTTATTGCTAAAGCTACCATAGCAGCAAGAAACTTAAAAACCAAATGTCTTAAGTATGGAAAATTTGTGACTATGCAGCATTTTCTAAAATTCAGGTTCTTTTTCTTCAAATGATAAACTGGGAAATAACTTCTATAGTAATAGGCTTGCTGGAAGACTGTCCTAAAAACTACACTCTTCTCTTAAATTGTACGGGTGCAGCATTGACTCTCTTACTATCAGATGTCAGAGATAATTTACAGCATCTACAGGCTCGGGAAAAAATGTAAGCCAGAAGCTATAAAAAGTTTTAAACTTCTCATCTCTTTCTAAGACAAATTAAAGAAAATGAATTAAGAAATCAAAAGATGTCCCTTAAATGTGATTTTGATTCGAAATGAGGCAGTTTTGATACCACATCATGTCTCAGGGTTGTACTGAAGGGCTCATATTTCATAAACCACGTTTCATGCCATTCATGGTGCTCTGTGCTGACAGAGCAGCTCCAGTGCTTTGGGATGTTGAGCAGCAGAAAGAAAATGCTGTTCTCAGGCTTGACTGAAACACATATTTACTAATTATAGAACCTTGACAATGATTAAAAACATTTCCTTCTACTAATTCTTCACCTTAACTTCTTCAGGAACTAAAATCCATAGATACAAAAGTCAAACACAAGTGATAATGATGACTTGGATTTCTGGGTTATTGGAGAAAAACAAAACCAAAAATGGCCCCCAACTCCTATTTTGCCCTTCCTCATTACTCTAAAGAAAAAGGCACTCATTGAGCAGTCTGGATTTGCATCACTACTGAATATTTTCTTTAATATGAAACTAAGATCCTTTTAGAAAAAGTCACAGTAAAATTCCTTTAAAATAAAGAATGTCATTTAAGACCTCCAAAGCTTTAACAGGGTTTAACTATGTAGAGATTTAACATGGATAATTTTCTGCCTGTCTTTAATTTCCTCAAAAATGGCAAAACAAAATTTCACAGAATGAGTAGTTATCTGAAAATCCTCTTGCAATAGTTGCAATACCTAGAGAAGTCTAAGGCAATGAAATTTGAAATCTGAAAGGCCTGAAGATAGTATTAAGACATGTTAATGGTATTTGGCTAAGCACTATTTTTCTGATTTCTGTCTAAAATGCAAGACTCTATTTCAGATTTCTCCTGCTGTATTGGTTTACAGGACACATCTTCACCATGAACACATTTTACTGCTTGACTAAGACTGTTATTCTATCCCTAAGTAGTTTCAAATATTTTCTAAGGAATAGCTGTGAGCCACAAAAATAAGTGATGAGGGAGAACTGTTGACTTGTAACTGGGTGTATTTTTAAGCTAACTGATTGAATATTAATTTTTGCTTCCACTCACTTCATATCTCCTCCCCATTTTCTTTTAGGCACCTGTAAGGTACATTGCAATGCTCACCACTGCCCATTGTATTCCTTCCTGGGGGCTGCCACTGGAGATGTGCTGGCTGACAGCTGCAGTCCCCAGGCCCTTACCCCAGGGGCTTTCCTTAGCTCAGCCACCAGCAGGGAACACAGTGCCAGAAGGGTCTCTAGCTCACCTTTGGTCTCTTTCTTGCAGATAAACATTGCTTGCTGCCCTTCAAAAAAGTGCCCAAGCTACCCCCAGATTAATGACTGCTCATAGCCTGTCTGTTGAAAAGCCATTGCAAGAGTTCCAGTCTCTGGTAGTTCAGAATCTTGTTCCAGTTTCTGCCCTGACCACACTCTCAGCTGGCTCTTCTCCATCTTTACTTTCATCTGATGACCCGAGTTCCCAAAGGATCAAGGCTTATGAGATTGCACAGCCCACAACCTTCACCCCTATGCTTAAATCTACTTCCCAAATCAAACAATTTGATGAATGAGCTGAGGTCTACATAAGGGTGTTTTCTGTAAGACTGTAAAATCTGATTGCTTGCTGGAGGAGCCACTAAGGCAAGTAGCCGCACTTCACCGCTTGCTAGCAGCCCATGCAAACGTGTTTTGCTTGGCGAGAGGCAGCAGGGGCGCTGCCACGTAGCTCGGGAACACGGGGGCGAGGCTCTGTCTGTGTGCGCGCCTTGGGGTGGAGAAGAGACACTATCTGCCGGGTGGTGAGCTCACCGACAAACGGCGACGTAGGTGGAAATACGAGAAATGTCGGGGCAAGAGAAGACAGAAAAACGCGAGGGACGCGTGTTTTCTCCTCCGCGAGGCTGGAGGTGTCATTTCCTCGCGGCAGGACGCGGCAGGACGCGGCAGCCGGGCCCGCAGCGCAGTCGGGCGGCGGAGCGGGGCGGCGGCCGCTGGAGGGCAGCAGAGAGCCGCGAGCCGGGCGCGCCGAGCCCGCGGCGCCCGCGCCGACGCGGGTGCACAGACAGACATCGCCATCTAAAACCTCCCAGTCCAGCAAAGCAGCAGGAGGAAGAGATCTGCTCACCAGCAGCAACCTGTATCTACAGAAACCTCTAGAATGCGTCATAGTTTTATGCATTTTGCTCAGCCACTTGAAGAGGGAACGTATCAAACAGCGTCAAGTGAACAGCTGCAGAAATGCAAAGCAACAACTCAGCTGGTTCCTTCAAAGTCCAAGCCTGCAATATGCAGGGCTGGGAAACTCAGAACTGAAACTTCTGCTCTTGCTGTTTTAAATCCTGACTATTGCCATTGTGTGCTCGTTTTAGAAAACAAAGATTGCATTTCTCTTTTCTAAGTGCTCTGGATGCTTACAAAGTAGTATATTTTTACCCTGGAAGCCAAAATGTTCTACCCAAAATAGTTTAGCTGTACAAAGTACATTCCCTGAGTTCGGTAGACTGTACTATTGCATTATTGCAGCCTATAGAGTGAAAAAACATATCCACTTGGCTATAGTTTTATCAGTGTTCTGAAAGGGGACAGGAGAAGCTTTTATGTGAAGGTACTGCAATGGCTCAAAGAGAAATTCTGTCTCAAAAAAGTACCCTTCTTCATTTTCAACTTATCACTGCTGGTTTCCCAGCACATTATTTTTTTACTTTTTAGGGGGTATTGTTGGGAATGATATACCTTTCCTAATAACTTTTCCAACTAATTGTTTTAATTAATTTTTCTAATTAATTGTTTTAATGAGTCACAAGCACTTTCATTTTCCACTCTGTCATATGCCACTGTAGCCAGCATTTAGCAAGTGCTGGGAGGAAAAGGTTAAAACTGGAAGATTTTGTAAGGAGGGAATAATTCTGCTCAGGATGTCAGTGTGGGAAAACTCCATTTATTATGCCTAGTGTTGTTTACCCTCTAACTGTTTTGAGGAAGCAGGGTTCCTGTGTAGGCATAACACACTCTCACACACATACTTGAGCCTCCTGCTGGGAGAGCGAGAGGTCAGGAAAGCACAGCCTGGGGATGAACTGTGTATGTGTGAAGCCCTTTGATACATTGGGGCAGGCAGTGAGCCCCTGCCCATCCTCATGATCTGCTAGGCTGGACTAAGTCTGATGGAGTCCGTGTCCTCACGAGCCTCTGTTTCTTAGGATGAACTAAATCTGATGGAGTCCATGTCCTCATGTCCTCTACTTCCTAGGATGAACTAAGCCTGACAGAGCCACTCTGTCTCTGCTGCCCGGTGTTGTTAGTGATGTAAAGAAATAAATCCAATCTTTGCACTTCATCTGGGGCTTGGTGATCACCCTGGTTACCTCTATGCATTGATTCACACAACAAGGTTTGCCACAAGCTGCTCTAGTGGGAACACAGTTTGGGAAAATTACTGAAACTTTAAGTTTTCTAAAACAACTGTAATCATCCTTGATATGCTTCAATGATCTCACACCTGGGCAAGAGATATATTGCTGAAACTGGACACTAGGAATGCAGAATTTATGAACCACAAGGACATTTTGCAGAACCCTGAGATAAACAAGAAACTAACAAAGTCAATTCAGCAATTGTCCTGAAACCCTCTCTATCTGGAAAAAAGATAATAAAAAGACTGAAAATGTGGGCTAATTAGCATAAGAGAGAAATCAATCAACAACCACTAGAAGGTAGAATAATAATTAATGAAGAGAATTATATAAATTACAGCCAGTGAACATTAATTTCTTTGTTTGCTAAAATGTGCAAATAGCGAAATGTTTTGAAAGTGCTTATGCATGTTCAGGGAAAGATCCGGCACGCATCCAGTGATGTAAGAAAGTAATGCCTGCAATCTAACACTAAAAATAGTGTTAGAGAGTTTCATTTATGCCAGTGTTTTCAGTGGCAGAAGCACTTGTGAATTTAGTAACACACGAAGAAAAACTGTTCCAAGAGAAGCACCTAGAGCACCTGATTTATCTTGTAGCTCATTTAGTCACCCCCTTTATTTTCTTTTATTGTGAACCTTCTCCAAACACAGCTGTTTTATAGTTTTGTAGTTGAGCTTCAAAGCTGAAGGAGCTGGGCGTGTTCAGCCTCAAGAAGAGAGAACTGAGAAGAGACCTCACCAATATCTGTAAGTATCTGAAGGGAGGCTTCATCAAGACGATGGAGCCAGGCTCTTCCCAGTGGTGCCAAGCAATAGGACAAGAGGCAATGGAGAGAAATTAATGCACGGGAAATTGCACCTGAATATTGAGGAAGAACTTCTTTACTGTGCAGGTGACTGAGCACTGGAACAGATTTTGCAGAGAGGGTGTGGAGTCTCCCTCACTGGAGATCTTCCAGAACCATCTGGATGCAATCCTGTGCCATGTGCTCTGGGATGACCCTGCCTGAGCAGGGAGGTGGGACCAGATGACCCACTGTGGTCCCTCCCAGTCTCACCCATTCTGTGATTCTGTCTGCCTGTGGTTCTCATGGATCCACAAGCAACAATCAACATTTCATGTCAGATAATCTTGTTAGAGGTTGGAAAGGAATGAAGGATGGCAACAGGGCAAGCAGCAGCAACTGAGGAGCTGTGGTGAATTCCTGGCGGCAGGACCAGTTTCATGGACAGCAATGCTGCAAAGGATGCAGGAATTTAAAGAGGCGTCTTGCTTGGATGGTGCTTCTGTTTGCCAATTAGCAGCGCTGCTATCAGCATTTCCAGCGTGGGTAACAAGCCTCGGCATTATTAAGCGCGCCCTCCCTTTAGGAGCCGCAGCAGGAAAGCTCACGAACGCCCAACCAGCACTGCAGGTGGCTGAGTCACGGGACGAATTGAGAAGAAACAAAAGACCAGGCAAGAGCTGGGAATTCAGAGGTCACCAAAGACGGCTTGCAAATGGCAAACCAGAGGGGACAGAGAAGGTGGAAACTGCAGGAGAATTACCCCGTCTGGTGTTCTAAGTTGGTTCAGGGCTGGAGCCTTAGTGAGAAAGATCAGACCTGATCGCGTCTGACTTTTGTCAGCAAAGAAGAGAGCGTTCATGTGACATGGAAGGGAAATCGAGTCACTTCGAATGCAAGGTTAGAAAACGCAGGGGAAGGACTGAATTTATGTAGCTGGAAAACACTGAGGAAGATGCAAATTGTCTCTCAAGCTTTCCATAACAAAGCTTTTTCTGGATGACATTGTTCAGTATGGCCTTATTTAAATACCGAATAATCTATTTGCATTTATTAGAGGAAATTGCTGTTCTAACCTCAGAGCTGGCTAGCTACACGTATCTAAGAAAGAGAGGTAGAAGTGCCTAATCAGTATTGAATATCAGATAACTGATTCCATTTCACTGATACGAATTATTTTTATTGCAGTCTGGACTTCTTCAGATACAGATAGATTAGGTGAAAAAACCTGTGGACTAGCAAACTATTTCTTGAATTATTGTTAAATATTATAATCTTGTATTTTAGGCAAGCTTCTAATTTCCAATTTTTCCTGTTTTGAAAAAAATGATCTCCTTAGTTCAATTCTACGAAAATTTGCAACAACTGGCGCTGACCAAGAGAGGCCAGGAAACAAAGTACAGAATTACAGGAGTAAATATGTATTCATGTGCATGAGGTAAACTGGGTCACCCTGAATGTGATTTTATACAGGGTTCTTATACCCTTCAACCATCCAGCACAGCATGATTTGACTAATAACTAAGACCCACACTACTGACTTCTAATCATAGTAAAATTTTGCCAGGCAACTGTATTTCTGCAGCATTCTTGCTGCTTGTCTATTGATCCAGATGTCCCTGGGGCCAGTTTTGCCAGATTACACTGGAAGGGTTTCAAAGACATATTAGAGTGGCTAGAATTCTGGCTTTATCTGGGTTGTCCATGGGTGTCCTTTATCTTTGGTGGACAGTTCTATACTTCCAAGAAGCAAAGTCCTTATTTCTAAGACAGGCTGAGCTGTCCTTTAGTTTGTTTTACCTGAGTATGAACAAACCCAAAGTCTCCAGTAAAATTCCACTATCTCATTCCATTTCACTGTATTATGTGAACTAATACATAGTAACAAACTGAATATATGTTCATATCACAAAGACTGACTGATATAACAGCTAGGAAAGTAAATTTTCATAACACTACAGAATCACCTTTGCAGAATAGCTGACACCAGCCAGTAATTGCAAATTGTCCCTGGTGGCTTTTCTCTACATACACAACTTCCAGCTGTTACTGCTCACAATAACAGTGATCACTCATGATTTTTAGCCCTTTATTATATCATCATCTTTTCTTTCAGGCAGAAGCTTACTTAGCTGTTCCTTATGTGAAAATTGAGAGCAAAGTACCTTTGATCATTCTTTTTACCTTTCATTGAACCTTTTCCTCTACTATTCTGTCTTTCCTGAGCTGAGGGAACTTAGACACTCAAAGAGCTTTTAAAATGTGTTAAATCATGAATGCACACAGCAGCATTACACTGCTTTGTTCGCTGTTCTGTTTCGAATCTCAGCATAAGGCTTATTTTTATGAACTTGATTAAGCACTGAAGTGAGATTTTCACAGAAACTTTTTCTCAGGTCAAGATTTTGCTCCTTTTGTGCAATACTAGTCAGCTTTGAGTTGACAATTTTTATTGCAAGTCAGGATGTTTTTCCTCACTGTGCATCACTTTTATCTATCCAAAATCCAATGTGCCCTTTTACAGTCTAGTTATTCAGCTGCATAATGTCCTTCCGCAGATCTTTAGTGGGCTTTTGCCCTTAGGTCCCTCAATAGCTTGGTATGATCAGAAGGCTGTCACTTGAGTGCCCAGCTCCCTTTTCAAGTCACTTGTATGTTGAACAGGTCCAAGCAGAGACAGATACAGCAGTGCACCTGTCATCTCTATGCTACAAGGACCACACACTTGCTCCATCTTTAACCAGCCATTCATAACAAGATACTCGGTCTTATGCCATTACTGTTTAGTTTCTTTGGCATTCTTTGTCAAAAGCTTTCTAGAAATCCCAACAGGCTCTACCAGTCGGAAGACCTTCTCCACAAGTTTAAAAATATTCAGTACAGTGTTCCAAACTGCCATTAAGAGAGCTTTCTTACACTGCTAATCAAAAGATGTAACAGACTCCTGAGGGCAACATCTCATTTCGGAACAAAAAAAATTATAGTTGAGAGGACTTCCCTATCTATAGCTTATCCTTTTCTTGTGACCTGAAGAGCCTATCCCAAAATCCAAGACCCCTGAAGATGTGTGTCCATGCCTAGACAAGATCAAGCACTCTCAAATCATTCCAGTAGAGAACAGATTGGAAAATGCAACTTACTCTTACCGGTTCCCCTTATGACACAGCATTCATGCTAACAGAACAATCAGCAACGCAGAGTTCAACTTTGAAGACATCTACCAAAATGCTTCATTTCAAAGACCTCAACTGGAAAGACTTCGGGCCCTCTATTAAATATGGTTTGCTTCTTAAGCAGAGTGGTTTGATATTACAGAGAGATCAAAGGTACTTTTAGCAGGCAAGATGCCGTCAGCTAAATCCTCTTTTTCTCGCTTCAAATTTGGCCAACACCTTAGTTCAAAAGAAATCTGGATTTCATAGGAAAGATCTGAAAATACACTACTACGCCATTGTAGTGCTTCACTGAGCGATGCCCATTAAATGTGCGCCCACACCACACCCTAGTAAAACACAACGGAATCGGGGATGTAGAGAGGTTATTGGGAACAACAGCGCATCCTTTGGCCTGTTGTGTCAAGAGTGTGGAGGAACGGCCAGCGCAAAACAACCCGAGGCTGCACCTCCGCCCACAGCGCAGCGCAGGGCTCTCCTCGTTCCCTCTTCCGCAGCCCGTTCCGCGGGGCAGTGCCGGTCCCGCAGGGCGCCGGTGCCGGGCAGGTGCGGCCGCACCGCCGGGGCTCAGTAGAGCTCTACGCGCGGCGGGCGGGGCGCTCGGTGAGGTCAGTTCCGCCGCCGCGCG
>VWZW01003059.1:3462793-3700377 GCA_013397115.1 Edolisoma coerulescens | reverse complement strand
GGCGGGCGGAGGTTGCGCGGCCCGCGCAGCGCCCGCCCCGCACCGCATCCCCCGCGGCGCCGCGCTCGGGCCCCGCACACGGGCAGCGAGCGACCGAGGGAGGCCTCCCTTCCGCGGGCAGGCGGCAGCACTGATGCGTGGGTGGGCTGGATGCCCAAGAAAAGGAGATTTTTGGTGCTTGCCGTCTCGTGGACGCCATCAGGCCGCTTTGGACTCGTCTGGACTGAAGCTGTTGTCCAGGTTTGTCGTCTTGGTCATCCTCCTGAAGAAAAGGAACTCTCGGGTTAGTAAATACATTCATGGGCAAAATAAAACATCCTGTGTTTTGTGTGGAAATGAGGTTCTTTTGAGTGTTTGGGCATAAGCTTGGTTTAATTGAATCCCATATTGAATTTTGTTGCAAGACAATCTATCATTGAAAAGTGTTACATTGGATACTTAAAGTCATTTAGACATATAAACCCGATTTTCTTCTAAATAAATGATTCAGTGTTATCGTGGATGTAGCCAAAGTGTCCTGTAATGTACATTTAATTTAAAATATCTGGTTTATGTTTAAGAAGACTAATGGTGTTTTACAGGATTTTTCTAGCAGTCTGTTATGCATTGTTACTGCAGTAGGTGGTTACAGTCAAGGCTCTTTCCTTGCACATACAAATAGTATGTGGCCAATTTTAGCAGAAATGCAATCTCTGGAAATCAGTTTTAACACCTACATGAGTGCTTCGAGATCTGGACATGGAGGGATGGATATGTGCTTTTAATGGGACTCTTCCCTCTCTTCTCCCATTTTCTTCAGTGCCATACTTCGTTGCTGTATTTCCTACAGGCCTTAAGAGCTTAAGAGTAGGGTAATGCTTTATACTAGTCAGTATGCTCTGGATATAGAGAAACACTTTGAAAATCGTTGTAAATTGTGTGAAATGATGAAAAGAGCAGCACAGATTAAAAAAATTGATCATACATGTAATGATAAACAACTCTATGAACGTCTCTGAGCACTCTCTAGAATACTGCTTTTGGTACGGTAGTTATTTGGGAATGTCTTGTTTAGCTTATTGCAGGAAGACCACCAAGCAGTTGAATGATGTGACAGAAATGTGTATCTTTCAGACACAAATGAAGCTAGGCCTTGTTCCTAGAGCCACAGGGAAGCAGACCTCCATTTCAGTAGAATGCTGCATTGTACATACATGTACCTGCCTCCATACAATGCCAAAAAACGTTAGTAGATTGGACAATTTTTCACTTATGCACTCAAAAAATAGTGATTTACTTTCAATCAGTGTTTTGCATGACTTTATAAATTATAAATATTTTAAGTGTAATTGATCTTTTTCTGTAGAGTGAAAGAACTGTATATTTTTTAATAAAAATGTGCTCTAAAAACTTGATGCATGGTCCTTGCTCTTCTTACTTGTCTGCATTGTCATTCCTCATTCATTTTGCTTTGAAAAACCTCACGTGAATTTCAGCTACAAACCAAAAAGTGTTACGACTGTGTGATTAGCTGTTATTGTGAAACAAAATCTCTTTTTGAGAAGAAATACTTGTAGACAGAATTTCTTTGGTGTATTTGAATTGTTTTTTTTTTAAATACAGAATTAATTATTTTAATTAATACAACATGTAATACTTGAGTGAAGCACTTTGGATCTCTCCTAGTCATTAGGCCTAAAATTAGTGACTGGTAATTGGCAGCTGTGTAGTTGGGTTGGTAGAACAGTTAACTCTGCTGAACAGAGATAGTTGATATTAAACGGTCACTATATGGCATATATATATATAATTGTAAAATACAGGCAAGGTAATTTTAAGCATGCACAGGGATTTACATTTTTCACAGAGGCTCAAATTTTATACACTGCTTCCTCCTGATGCAGTGTTTCACAGTGTCTTCCAATTCTGTTTAAACTTGTTTTTCTTAGGGACGACTTATATGGGCTTTTCAGTACCAAAGCACACCCTGATTATTGGCTGCAGTCTGATCTTTGTGTGTGAGAGGTGTGTGCTTTGCTGAAGTAAGAGCTCATTTATTTGATCACATAGGCTAAGTGCATCCTGCTCATCACACCCTTTTCATTGATAGCAGCATATAGTTTGAACTAAAGGAAACTAAAGCCCTGGGATATACATATTCTTCTTTGAAATGATGAACAAATTTTCAATGTATTTGAAGTAAGTAGAAATTTCTAGTCTGACAGTGGCCACATCAGTGGTTTGTAACCTACTGCAGCGCAAAAACCCTTATACTGGTTGGATTTAGCATAGTCAGGCTGAAGAGGATGTTTCATCCTATTTTCCTTTGTTTTAATGGATCTTTGTTTTTTAACCTTTACCTTCATGGGATATCCACAGTTTGGAATGCCTTTTGACTCCTGTTAATCTCTTGTGTCTTGAGCAGCAAAGTTCAAGATATGATAGTGTTGTGTGGAAGGCAGAAATGTTTGTTTCATTGAATGCCTGACCTTTTAATGTCACTGAATTGCAGGTGTTTGGTAGGAGTGAATGAGAAAATTTGGTTTATCTTTCTTGTGATGTCTTTTTTCCATGTGCTTCTAAGCTTTTGCTTCTTTTTTTTTAAAATATTTTTTTTCAAACTAGTGCCTCTAATTTTTTTTAATGTTTCCTAATTTGGATACTTTATTGTATTTCTGAATATTTTTATATTTTTTTTAATGGATTCATTCCTGTAAAGACAGTGACTGGAATTGATTTTGACACTCTTAGTGTCTCTTTATTTTTAATCCATCCCATTCCTGTGTTTGCCATTGAGGCTCCTTGTAGACTTTGAGGTCTTCCTTTAACGAGGTCTTTGGATTGGTCTGTGTGCACTGCATATGATTATAATTCGACAAATCAACTATCTATCTTTTAATTAAATCTTCTGAAGCATGTTTCTGCCAACCCTTCAAATACCAAAACAAATCTTTAGGGGAATTCCTCCCCCTCCCCACCTTCCCCAGTGGTATGGAGTGAATGTATGTAATGTTCACCTCCCTGTGTACATTGGTGGTCTCGGTTTTCTGAAGTAACTAGAATTTTTTTTTTTTTTTAATACAGGCATGACATTACAAAATAATTTTGGGCTTGTTTTCTCCAAAATAAGGATAAATTTGAGCTGTTTGTATCAAAACCTTTGTTATTAACTGGTCAGTGTTCAGGGTGCACGGTGAAAAACTAGCTAGGAAGACAGCAGAGATGTTACTTTGGCATCAACTGGTTATTCAGTTCCTTTTTTTACCTTTTACTGGGTCTGGCTGGGATGGTGTTAAATTTCTTGAAAGCAGCCCGTACAGTGCTGTGTTTTGGATTTGTGGCTGAAACGATGTTGATAACACACTGGTGTTTTGGTTGTTGCTGAACAATGTTTGCACGATGTCAGGGTTTCCCCCCCCCCTCCCCACCTGACTCTAGTGAGTAGGCATGGGGTGGGCAAGAGATTGGGAGGGCACACAGCTGGGACAGCTGACCAGAATTGGTTTGGGGGATAGTCCACATCGTACAATGTTATGCTCAGCCATGAAAACTGTAAATAGAGGAAGAAGGGCAGAGGGGGGTTGCCTTCCAGGGTGCCTGCTGCTCGGGGACTGGCTGGGCATTGGTTTGCTTGTGGAAGGTGGTGAGTGATTTCCCTTATGTCACCTCCATGCTTCTTTCCTTCTGTTAAACTGCCTTTGTCCTGACCCATAAACTTTCTTGTGCTTCTTCTCTACTTCACTCCCCTTGCTACTCAGGGAGGCGGGGTGGGACACCAGCAAGCGGCTCTGTGGCTGCTTGGCTGCTGCCTGGGGTCAACCCTCCACACATATGGAACGCAGGCACACACCAACACCTGAAACCTGCATTCTAGCAACATGGTATTTGTCACAGGTCTGCAGGAAAGCGTGGTTTTGGGCTTAAACCATGGCAAACATCATCATTTCCACTTTCCTGTGTGTAGCTGTTTGAATTAGGAAAATTTGGAATGATTACTAGCCTGTTCGTTGAATTACCTCTGTTAATTTTTTCTGGCACAGTCTTGGACTGAGAAGCCCAGAACTGGTAAATTGAAGAGTTTTGAAAATGTTTGACTGTGTTTCTTGTACTTTCTTGCCCTTTAAAGGTTGTGGATTCTTTTTCATGTTCTCCCATAAGGTGAAATTTACAGAGTTTAAAAAATACAAGAAAATTCTCTGCATTTATAATACTTTTTTTCTGTGGTCAAGGATGTTGATGGCATAAATTCTCTATACTTAGCTTTCAGTCAGTTCACATGGAGGGCAGTTTCAGTATTAATGGATAGATGTTAACAGCAGAAAAGGGCAAATACTGATCTAGCTTCACCCTTTCTTTTCAAATGCCATATTAGTTCTTTCTTAAAGCTGTATAGAAATGCATAAAACATCTTTGGTCTGGATCTTAAGCTTATCAAGATCTCTTACCATCATTCTCCTGAAACGAAAGAGTGGATCTCCTGAACGTAGGCCAACCACCACACTTGTGTGTCAGTAGGTTCATCTTAAGTCTAGAAAGCGTTGTAGTAGCGAGGAAAGGATGTTCCATCTGAACTACCGCAAACGTTTTGCTTTTCTTTCCTCTTTAGAATCAGGGTAATAGAGCACATGTCATCCACATTAGAATTGCTTAAAGAAAATTCTCCAGATCATGATACAGCAGTTATGTATACTTTCCTCCTTCCTGCAAGGCTGCCATTTGATTTGTTTTTCACATTGTCTGTATTTTCAGAGCTGTCTGTGTTGCAATGAGATGAGATTACTACAGTCCTAGAACTACCCACTAAGGAGTTTTAGTGTACAGCTGTCCATCTGCTTAGGAGTGAAAAGCTTGTTATGTTGTCCCTAACCAGTTTTCTAACTTATTTTTACTGTTGTTTGTGGTAACATCAGTATACTTTGAAGACCTCCATCTTTAGCGCAGCATTCCTGTAGCAGTTAAGGATATTGATGGAGCACAAGGGAGATCATGGAATCACTGAGTGGTTTGTGTTGCAAGAGACCTTAAAGGTCATGTAGTTCAACCTGCTGACGTGGGAACACTTTCCACTCGACCAAGTTGCTCAGGGCTCCATCCACCCTGGCCTTGAACCCTGCCAGGGATGGGGCATCCACAACTCTCCGCAGCCTGTTCCAGTGCCTCACCACCCTCACAGTAATGAATTTCTTCCTAATATCTAATTTAAATGTACCCTTCTTCAGCTTGAAGCCATTCCCCCTTGTCTTATCACTGCATGCCCTTGTGAAAAGTCCCTCTCCGATGTTCTTGAAAAGTCCCTTTTGGTATTGGAAGGTGCTATAAGGTCTCCGTGAAGCCACCTCTTTAGGCTGAACAACTCCAACTCTCTCAGCCTGTCCTCGTAGGAGAGTTGCTCCAGCCCTGTGATCAGCTTTGAACAGGTCCAGAGAAGAGCCGCTAAACATCCTCCTTGTGTTGGGGACCCCAGAGCTGGATGCAGCAGCACTCCAGGTGGGGTCTCAAAAGAGCAGAGTAGAGGGGCAGAGTCGCCTCCCTCGACCTGCTGGCTACTCTGCTTTTGATGCAGCGCAGGATATGGTTGCTGTCTGGGCTGTGAGCAGATAAGATGCAGGAAAACTGTCTTGGATCAGATGTTTAGTCCTGTCAAGCCATTGGGAAGATCACAGAATTATTTAGGCTGGAAAAGACCTAGAAGATCATCAAGTCCAACCTGTAACCCAGCACTGCCAAGCCAACCACTAAGCCATTTCCTTAAGTGCCGAGTCTGCATGTCTTTTTAATACCTCCAAGGATGATAATTCCACCACTTCTGTCAGCCACCTGTTCCAATTCTTGACAACCCTTTCAGTGAAGAAATTTTTCTTAATATTCAATCTAAATGTCCCCTGGTGCAACTTGAGGCTATTTCTTCTCCTTCTGTCACTTGTTAGCTGGGAGAAGAGGCTGACACCCACCTGGCTACACCCTCCTTTCAGGTAGTTACAGAGAGCAATAAGGTCTCTCCTGAGCCTCCTTTTCTCCAGGCTCGACACCTCCAGCTCCCTCAGCCACTCCTTGTAAGATTTACTCTCTAGACCTTTCACCAGCTCTGTTGCCCTTCTCTGGACTCACTTGGGCACCTCAGTGTCTTTCCAATACCACAGTTTAATTTCTTGATTAGTGTGAGGCTGTTGTGATGGGAAGCTGCTTAAGTGAACTCAGCACTATGCTTTTGGAGTCCAAATCAGGCCCTGATCTCTGTAGGTAGAGTTGGTGAGGATCTGGATTTCGGAAGCAGAAGCCTTTTGTTGGGTGTATTGAAAAATGGAAATAACCTTATGCAATCAAGTTCTGATAACAACAACAAAAACCCTTGACTCTTCTCTTAGAGCTACAATGGAGGCTGCTATTACTTAAAGCTGCTTCAGTCCTGCTTGCTTGCTTGCTGTCTCAGTAGTCTTTTCTTAATAGTAGTCTTCTGTGATCTTCTCTTCTCTCTTATGAGCTACCTCTCCGAGGGGCAGCCGGTCTCTGGTCTTTAGCAGAAACACCTGGTTCAGAACAGCTGTAACTCATCAAGGTCAAGACTGCCTACAGCCCATTCTTGTTCTCCTACAATCAAGTCTGTTTGTGATTGCAAGTGTGTGCAACAGTATGTCCATAACTAATGATGCTAGAATAAGAAAGGTGTGGATTGGACTTCATGTATGTCTCAAAAGCCTAATTTGATTGTTTATTTTCCAAATAATAGTGGTCTCATAGCCTTGCCAAAAGCTTAAAGGCTGAGATCTTCTTCCTGTTAGATACAGTAGAGAGAGAGAGAGAGTGTGCTGGAACCTGTGGCCCAAATATATTGCATATGTTAATCTGTTTTACAGTGGTATTATTGATCTCCTTTTGCTTTATGTTGCATTGTTTATTTTACTTGATTGACATTCTGTTTTATTAGGATGAAGTGAATTATTTATGTGCTTGTCCACATACATAGAAGTGATTACACTGTGATATTAATAGAAGAGAAAGTAATTAATTTTGCAGCCACAGATTGTTTTGACTTCATTACTTTGAGAACATGTGAAGCATAAATCACATCTTGTTATGAATTAGTGTTCAAGACTGTTTGCATCTGAAACATTGGCACTGATTAGAAAAGAACTTCCTTCTGTATGTCAGGAATTTCCATGCTAACTTAAAAATTCTTTTATTTAAAAACAAACTGATAGTTCTGTGTTTCTAGTAACTATCATAGCCACATTCTGTTTCCCTGCTGTTCACGTATGAATGGCACTTGCAGTGTTTCGTGATATCTTGTCCTGAGTAGAGGGCTATATTTGAACTGCTGCTCAGTACTATTATCAAGTATCTTCTTTGGCTTATAGATATCTTTCTTAAGTGTAAAATCTTTCATTACATGGGAGAAATACCGTGAACTCTTTAGGTTTTGATGCGTAGCAGGTAATGATATGACTTTAGGAACATTTTGAATGAGAGCGAATCTTAAAGGATTATTTGATTTGATATGTTTTGGATTTATTGGTTGTTTGTGCAGAATAGAATCAGTCGTATATTAACAGTAGACTTGGACTCTGTAATTCAGCTGTAGTCCACTAATAGTTCAATTATTAGTTCATTTTATGTCAGTGATCAGTGAATTGTAACTGACTTAATCTTCTGCTTTTTATTCTTTAGTGCTGCAAGTTGATTGACTAAGAACATGGAATATAATATGGATGCAGTTGCTTGAACATCATTTCTTCCAAAGCTTATATTCTGCAGATTGGTGGCCTGAATTATTGATTGATTGATGAGCAACATACACAAGACTAATACCAAGAAAACATTCTGTCTGTTGCTGCTGTGTTCAATGAAGCTGGTGCAGAGTTGCTTCTTCTGAAATGCAGTTGAAAAAAATGAGGGAAATTTTACCAAGATTGTACCCTGGCCAAATTAATGATAAAAATAATTCCTTAACTACATCCCCAAAGCAATCTTCTGATGATAAAACAAATCCATCAAAAGGGGCAGATGACCAAAACTGCTGTTACCAAGGAACTGAGGCTGAGAACAATAAGTTGTCACTGATAAGCTGTATAAAATGCAGAACTGTTCAGAAAATTTCAATGCAAGATATAGAAAAGCATAAGAAGCTTGAGTGGACTGAAGACAAAAATTTCATCTGCAAGAAGTGCAGTCATATTAGACCACCAGCTTTCGATTTTGTTCCTGAGGGTGCCAATGCTGCAGACTATGAAAAACGTGAAAGAAAAACCCCGAGTAAAACCCAGAAAACATTTAAAGTAAAAAATTTTCTGCCAGGTAAATACTACTGTGATAAATGCAGATTTTCAACAAAGGATCCTTTACAGTATAAAAAGCATGTAGGGCAACATGAGGAAATTAAGTTTCTTTGTTCCCACTGTAGTTACGTATCCTACACCAAAGGAGAATTCCAGAGACATTTGGTGAAACACACTGGAACTTTTCCGTATCAGTGTGAATACTGTGAATATGGTGCTGTTAGGCATGACTATATAGTTAAACATACGAGAAGAGTACATGAAACACCCAGAAAACGGCTGTCAAATACTCTCATAAACCACAAGCAGAAGAAGCAGAGTCAGAGCACTTTATGTAAAAAGCAGAAATACAATAAAATTCCTTTCCAGAATGAACTCTCAGATTTGTCTTCAAATATGGTTTGTGAGATTCCAGGTAAACCAACTAAAACAGTCTGCTCGTCTCAAAATTTAGAATGCGGCATAAGCACATCATCAGTCCAGGATAAGACAACATTGGAGCCATCTGAAATGAGTGTATGTGAGAATCAAAGTGTGGAGGTTGAGGTTTATTCTCCAAAAACAGAGCCTTTACAACCTGGGATGCCTTTAACAGTAATTGCACCATCTGAACTTGTAGTTCCTTCTAACTGTTTAGCTCAGATAGTAGAGCTTAAAATAGTGAATGGAGCACAACAGCTGGTTCTTAAGTTAATTCCTATGAAAGAAGCAACTTATAAGCCTATGAACTGTGCTGAAGAGGAACTTGAGAATCAAGGTGTAGAACGATCTGCAGAAATAAAAAAAACGTCTTCTGTGTCTCAAAATGAGTTACTTACCATGGAAGTGAATGTAAACAAATTATCCAGTGTTAGTAATCAGCTTAATTTGGATAGTACATATGACAAGAATTCTGAATGTTTTTGTTCTTCTGATTCTCAACTGTCAGACTGTAGCTCTGTATCTATACAGAGGGAAGATACATCAAAATTATGCTTTCATTTGGTGAAAGGTATTGATGTCCATTCAGGTGTTATAGAACTTTGTTCTCCATCTCTGGTGATGAACAGTACTGAAAAAAAAAAAGATCTTAAATCCCCAAGGGGGAAAGTAGATGGAAAAAATAACTTACATTGTGATCTATATTGTTATGAAGAAGGTGAGGATATATACCGTCCAAAATATGCTTCTGTTTCTGAAGGTAAAAGTTCCAAGAACAATTCAGTAGAAGCTGCTCAGGAGGGCAAAAATTTTTCTGCAGTCCATAAAGAAAAGGATACACTGTCTGTGAAGAGGGTTGACAAAGAATGTAGGAGTCTACCAGTCAGCTCTACCGAAGCACATTTAGCTGGAAAGGGTTTTGATAAAAAACCTATTACATGTTCTGAAGCAGGAAAAAACTTCTGTGTTACTAAAACTCCACCTTTTGAGGATATAACTTTTGGCTTTAGCAAAGAAAAGAGAGCTGAAACTGTAAGTCAAAAGAATAGTCGTCTTCCGGAATCACTGGAACTACAGAAGGTGGAAAATAAAGGCAAACCTTTTGAAGGACCTGTTATTTCATCTGTATTTTCTCTTAGCTCTGGGGCTGAAAATGTTCCAGAGGATGTCAGATGGGATGACACAACACGCAGGAAGAAATCAGCAACGCTGCTGTGTAGAAAGATTGCTCAGCTCATGTCTGCTGCTGAACCTAATGTGAAATCCATGCCCTTGAGATGCCAAGCTTCTGGTAAAAAGTTGCTTTTGCCTCAAGAAAGTTCAGCAAGCTGTGAGAGAGTTGTTTGTGCCTCTGAAGTGGAACAACCTGCGACTTTGTCCCAAGTGCATGGTGGAAGAAGTGTGATCAGTAGTGAAGAACACAATGAAGATCAGGACTTTACATGTGCAAGAACTTCTAAAAACAGGGTAACTAAAAATTCCCATGTTGCTACCCCAGTGTTTATCCCCAAAGGGACAATGCTGAGAGTGCTGAATGCTACTGGCAGTCAAAGCTCTTACGGAATAGAAAGCAGGAGTGAAACATCAGCTCCTGTGCATTGCAATGAAATGTTTCTGCCTCGCCCGGTCCCCGTCAGTGTTTCTGAGACACTTAGCACTAATTTGCCATGTTTGCCTAATCAGAGTGAACCAAATGCTGAGTCCCGAACTATATCACTCAGGCAAAGACCAAAGCGAGAGGCAAGTGTTAAAAATAACAGTAAGCAAACTGGTGCACCATTTCAGAAAAGCAGTGATGTGAGCAAGCAAAGCAAGCCCTATTCAAAGAGTCATCTAGGTCCCAAAAATAAGGCAAAACAAGCAAGCTTCAGAGAACTTCCTAAGAGGAAAGCAAGAGCTCAGTCGGAAACCACTTCAAGTTCTGATATGTCATACCTGTTGACAGCAAGACGTCTGCGACTTGTTCCTCTGAAAACAAATCAGTTGATAAAATGCCCTCGTCGTAACCAGCCAGTTGTGGTACTAAACCATCCTGATGTTGATTCACCAGAGATAATTAATGTCATGAAGACTATCAACAAGTATAAAGGTCAAGTCCTGAAAGTAGTTCTGTCAGAAAGGACAAGTAGTTGTCTTGGTGTAAAACGTTACCGAAAGCGTCTTACTCTTCAAAATGCTGAGACAGGAAACCAAGCAAAAAAGCAGAGTATGTTAAAAATGAAGCTAAAAAAGACCCATAAAAACAACTACCAAGTGGTGGAAAGTTCACCAGCTGAAGCACTTCAGTGTCTGTTTAAGTGTTGGTTTTGTGGAAGAGTATATATGGACCAGGAAGAATGGATAAGTCATGGACAGAGGCACTTAATAGAGGCAACCAAGGGTTGGGATGTTCTTTCTCTTCAAGCAAAAAGACATAAAGTGTGAGCCTAGGGGAGATTTCTCTCTTCTTGCTTTTAATGAGTGCCACTAACTTGCTTGGAACAGAGGATTGAAATAACTGCTTTATTTTGCCAAAAGTCCTCTACTGTTAGCAAAGTGAAGAAGAGAGTAGAGGTACAGAGAGATAGCGAATCTGATAGTGAGGATTAAGCACTACTTTGCACTCTTGTGTTTGAAATTTATATTGGAGGTCAGCTTCATCTGTTCCGTAGGAGAAATTTGAAGATTTGCTATGCAAACATCTTTCTAGTTACCTTAGGATACTGTGCTGTATGTGGTTTGTGCTAGGTCTGTATGGATTAAAGTCTTAGACGATGAGATCTTTGTAAACTTAACAGGATTTAGTTTGCTTTATTGCAGCATGGTGTTTCAGAGATCGAGCACCTCTGTATGGAAATGCACCTTTGGTCCTCCATGGACAGCAAGTGTATGTCATAGGGTTTAGTGGCAAATTAAGCACTACGCATAAGAAATAAAATTTAAGTGCATGTGCTCTGTTTGAGTGAAATAAAAACACTTCTGCTGACTTCAGAGGAGATACAAGGGTGTAAATGAAAAATCTATGGAATCAGTTACTCCCGCTAGGTCAGATAGCACTAAAAATTTAATTTTGTTTAGTACTTAGTCTTTACCTAGACTGTATTGTGTGAATGTGAGGCAGCAGAACACTGTCAGGATTCTCTACCATCAAGCCAGAGATACCATCAGGCTTGGGCTGATAGTGAAAAGCACTTCTCTGTATGGCCTCAAGGCTGTTCTGAGATAGTCTTAGCCAAACATAAACCCTCTACCACCTTGTGTGTGATAGAAGCGTTTGCAGAACTCAGTATTCGGTTAGAACTCTAGTTGGTGAGCTTATTTACAGGGGAACTTGCTGAAGGGTGAAGACTTTTCAAAATGAAAAGCCATGTTGCACAGCTTTTACATTGACAGTGTTGAACCAGATTTTCAGTGCAATCTTTCATCATGCTTAAGAATTTAGATGTTTTTACAATTTATTTTTTGTAGGCCTCAAATTCATACAAGCATGTGCCTAGTTACAGATTATGTCTAATGTGTACTGACTTCAGTGAAGTGTAAACATTGCTCAGTTGCTTAAACACTTCTCTAAATCAGGGCCAAATTACAGTTTTTAGTAAAAAAGAAGGATGGATGACACTGAACTTACTGTTCTGTATGTGAGCTATGGATGTTTCTCTTCATCTTGTCAATTTTAAATCATTTTAGGATCATATAGAATGAAGTATATTGAAGCACATACAATTAAAATAATGTGTTACAGTTTTAGAAGTATGAAAATCAATACTGACTCTAATGCTGGATGTGTGTTCTATGTTTGAACTGGGACTTCTCTGGTAAACTGGTAGTCCCTAACTCTTTTCACTGATGGTGCATTTTTGTAAACAGTTTAGCTAGGAATATTTTTTTATATACTCCAGCAGATTATACATTGTTTTGATAAAATATTTATCATATCTACATTGAAATGTAAATATTTTAAAACTACATCTGAGGTTTATTTTCAAAACTACTTACTGCTTTCACATAATTTTGCAATACAGTGTTAAAATCCTTCAGATAGTTGGTGCTTTAAGTTGGATCTTTTTCATCATGTACACATGGAAAATTTTTATATCATTTGTATCAGACTAACCTATTCCACAGAACAAACTTTGTTTTTCCTGTTTTGTCAATAATAAGGAAATGACAGTTCTCATTTTGTATTCAAATGGAATTATATTTTTTTAGATGGGTACACTAGAGGGTTTTTTTTTCCACTTCATATACTTTGATGCCAAACCTAACAGTGCTATTTGCATTTTCAATGGTGAAAATAGTTTCCATTTTAAAATTCTGGTGTATCATATACAATAAATACTGGAATGGTTAACATGAAAAACCCCATGGTTAGCATTCCTCCTTTGTTTTAATTCCTTCAGTCCAGGTTACTGATTGAATTAATTTTGTTTCTGTAGAAGCTACCAAATAAATAGTTTTGAATTTGCTTCGTAAGAGTTGTCACTGGCAAAACCAGAACATTGCTCATGAAAGCTGTGCTGGGGGAGGGATGGGGGAAGTGTTGCTGCTCAGCTTTATAAACTCTGGGTGGTTTAAGTATACTAGAAATGCTTGTCTTCTGTAAGCAAGTTTACTGTTTACTTTAGTAAACATCTGCAAAGCTCTGTATGTCACTGCCGTAATCTGTTATCTAAATTGTTAAGCCTTGGGGGTTTTATGGTTTTTAATTTAGAATTGTTTTTGGTTTCAACATGAAAACCTTTTGTAAGTTAAATTGTATCGTGGTTATGAAATTCTTAAAGCAGATTATGTCATGCCTTTTTTTATGAGCTCTGCTAAATTCTACTTTAGCAGCTTGTTTGATTACTTTTATTCTTATCAGATAAAATTATTATAGAAATCCTTTAAGTTTAACAGTCTCATCAGTTTGAGAGAAATAATTTACAGTGGATATTTTCTTCCCTTTTGATGCAGCACTGAGAAATAAAAAGGTTGCAAGAAAATAACAATCAACTGCTAAATTTTATAGAGCTAGTTTGTGCCACGACATAGTACGTCATAAATTGGATTGGAATGTTGTGGTTTTGGGCTTGAGTGGTTTTATTCTTCTTGTTCCTATTCTATAAGGATAAAGTAACTGAGGTTTCTTTTTTGCTATATTACAATTACCTAGTCAAACTTTTGAGTGTGGGTAGGAAGATCATTGATGCTGTGCAGAAAAAATCCCTTTATGTACGTATGGAATTGTAGTTTGTCTTTATATACATACTGAATTTACCTAGGCTTCCAGAACTCAAATTGTATGAATAAATATTTCTGTCTTTTTTTTCTGGGAAAATATTCACATTCTCATGTTCCTTGCACATACACAATGGAGCATGTTTTCTTGCTGATTTTGAAGTACATCTACTCTTCCTGCTGATGATTTTTATCTCTACATTTGCACATGGTATGAATCCAAAGTGACTGCATAATGGTCCTACTATGTAAGTGTTTGAAGGCTCAGGTATGGAATACAAGTATCTGCTACTTAAGCTAAAGAATAAGTGTTCATTGAGTAGTAGAATTTACATAATTACAGCTAGCTTTATAATCTCCAATGCCTATAAGCATCAGCTGACACTAACTTCAGTGGGAGCTGAACACAGCTTGTTGTTGAGCAAACATATGCACACCACATGAAATTGTAAGGCAGTGAGAACTCTGACACACAGTGTTTCATGGGTATTTTTAAAAGCAAGAATATTTATTTAATGACTGTGGTATACTTTATTAGGTTTTGCTACTTAGCGGAGTTTCAGTGACATTTAGGTAAGCAAGGGTGAGTTTCACTTTCATCTGAAGTTAGAAGGAAGAGTGCAAGATAAGCAAATTGGTCAGTCATTGTCAAGATATCAGGAGTCGTTCTCAACACCTTCCTGTGAATTAATGCATTGACATGTTCTTTACTTGTACCCTCAGAGTGAAAATGCAACAATCAAAAAATGGAGTAGATCTGTAGAATGCTTCATTATATTATGGGGAGCTCCTTGCTCAAAAGGCTCGTCTGATTCTTGACACATTTAAATAACTGTTCTATTTATATCTATACAAATGAATCACTGGCAATAAGGCAGAAAACATCAGCATGGCTTGAATGGATGTGTGAGGTAGCATTGTTCTCTGTGGTTTCCTGACTGATCCTTCCCGTCAATGAGTGTTATGGGAACGGATTTGTAGAAGTCAATGATCTCTTCCACAGAATTAAATTTCTGGGGGGAGGGGAAAGATAGTAATCAGTGACTGAAAATGAAATTACTAGGTGGTTTAACCTATAACATTAGAAGACCTGCAAATAACAGTATTAAAAATAGGTAATATTTGGCATGGAATTAGATGGAAGCAATTCTAAAAGGAAAAGCACCATATTTTGATCCTCCTCTTTATTTTTTGTGTCTCTGTCTTGGGCAGGATAAATCAACTAGTGCCTTAGGGCAAAAAGGGAGCATGTCTAAGCCCTGATAATGCAGTATCACCTACAAAAATTTGTGATGTCAGATGTGATAATAGATCTTGAAATGATGAAGCAACTATAAATTCTTACCAACTTTTTCCTACCATAAGTTTCACTTACATGATATTTTACACTGCAAGTTTCAATGTTCCTTATTAAATGTACATTTTATTTTCCCATTCAGTTTATTGAGACAGTTGCTATAGAATCCCTTTGAAGTATGGAACAAGAAGCATCTTTTTCTCTCATGCCCAAAAGCATGACATCCTCCAAGCGGCTCCTAAAGTGATAAAGGTCTGGTTCAAGGTTGTTGATCTGATCAAAGAGCAACAGAAAGCTATCCAAGGTGTTTATTCTCATCTGTTCTACTGGAAGCATCCCATTCCAATGGTTAGGAGTCCTTCAGTTTAAATAGTTCTCTTCGCTGTGTGTAACTTCTAAGCTCTCATCACACCACAAAGCTCTTATCAGTGTTTTCCTCTTGAACTGTTCTTTGGGCTCATTGGTATTAAACCACTAGAACTGCTCACAGTAATGAAAGCTTACTTTGACATTAATACTTGCCACATGTTTATATAACATTTATTCTAAGCATGGACCTTCATTGTACCCCTGGTGGTGTCTCATGGTAGTGTTTGTCACCACTACCTGATTCACACCTAGTTTATAATGACAGAATCTGATTAAATGTATGAATATATGAAACTGTTCTTGTATTAAGATGAAAATTATTTGGTCTCAAAGCCAGTATGGTAATTTTTTTAAGTTTTGTTTTGATAATTTTTGCTCATATGCATTTGTTCTACTTTGCTGTTTTGTCTTTGCTTATGTTCAAAGTCACTGTGGCTGCTGAAAACTGAGGCAAAACTGTGGTCTGTATTTCATACCATATGAAAGTAAGCCTTAAACTTTTTTTATTCTTAATTAACTCTTTACCAGCACTAGTTCTCTTCCTGTTTTCTAATGTTTTCTGTTGGTGGGGATGTTAAAAGGTCAGCCAATCTCTGCTGTCATAGGAATTTCCTATCTGCAGGTTTCCAGACTGTTCTGGGGAGATGGGAATAGGGTCTCAAGGATTGCTCGTGAGAGGTGTAGTTCTGAGTTGCGTTGGGAAGGTGGTATAACTCTGGGCTATGTTGCACATCCTGAATGACACCATTCATCCCTGAGCTGTCATTTCAGCTGTGGACAAGATGCTTATGTTGTAAACATCTCTCTCAGTTGAAGGTACTGGCTGTTTGTTGTGCCGCTTTTCCTGGCAGTAACTTTTGACATAACAATGGTCAGTGGGAGGCACTGTGGAAGTGCTCCCTAATCTGCTCGGACAGGCCAGGCCAGCCTGGTGGCTGCTGAAGGTAGGTGGAGCTAATCCGTTTGGCTCACATGGAAATGAATCCAGTGAAATGGTGTGACTGCTGTGACTGATAGTTTGAAGATGAAAGGTAGCTGCAAATGCAGTGATGGGGATAGAGAAAGTGTCTGTGGCTGGAACAGGAAGATCCAGAGACACAGACTGGGCTGTGCTCTAAACTTCTTTGTAAAACAGGCACCAAGTTGAAGAGGAGCCTACTTCTGTCTTTCATTTTTAGTTACTGCATTGGGAGTGGAGACTGATTCTACAGACGTGCTAAAAACATGTATTTTGTGTGTGGTGGATCCAATTTTGAAAAGGAGATAAATGTATAAATTTAGTGTCATGATCAGCTTTAAATGTGAGCAAGGCTTGTATTTTGTCATCTTCAAAAGAACTATGCACATGAAAAAAGGCAATGTTACAGGGATCTCTGGATCTTTAATAGTGAAATTGTCTGGAGTAGGGGAAGGTAACTGCCAAGTAAAGGGTGCTCAGGGTAGCAGTTTTGAATGTAAATTCCTAAATTCCATGTATGCCTCATTTGGGGATCTGATCTTTATAGCTTTATGTAATTTGGCCTTTAGAAAGCTCAATATAGTATATTAAATATGTACATAGGTGTGAACATCTGTGGCTAAATAGCTAGCAAAAGATGTACCTCCACTAAGAGAGTAAGTGATTTTCTTTTTTTTTTTTTACCCTTCTCCTTCTATTTATTATGTTAGCGTTTGATACTAATTTAGCTGCATGGAACTTCAGTTACTTTTACCATAAAAATCTGATTATCAACCCCTTTTTTCCCCCTTATGGCCCTATAGGGCTACATGAGAGCTTATGATAGAAGCACTCATGAGAGTTAAATTTAATACATTTTAAAAAATAACTGTTAATTTAAAACCCTATTTGATGATACAATATGTTAACAACTTGTATGCTGTTTAGTAAAAATCAAAAGTTGCAATAAGATAGGGAAAACTTTGAATAATTGTATTTATGTGTAAGGAAAAACATGTTTTTAGTGGATGAAAATAGAGTAATTCAAAAGTGAAAACACACTGCAGAAAATCTGTTAAGACCAAATCTCTGAATACAATCAGCAGCTGGGGAGAAATTTAATAGGTCTGCACATGTTCATTGATGTTTAGGTTTCTTTCTCTTTGGCTGGTGAAGAGGGAATACTCAGCTAATCTAGATAGAGCAGCTAGGTCTGGCTGCACTGCAAAATGTGGTGTAACAAAGGGTATCCCTGCAGAGGGACAATGCAGAGTGCTCTGGAAAGCATTTTAACAGGTACTGGAAAATTACAGGCAGCAATTTGCTGTAATTCACAGCCTTACAAGGTGTTTTCACCTTCTTTGGAAAAAATGATGAGCTGCAAAAATTGAGGTGACAGTTTTCAAGAAAGAGCCTTTTTGGGGAATCCTTTGAGACTGCCTGAGATGGAGAAAGCTCTTCTGAGCAATGATTGTTCATTATTGCACATATGCTTTGTGCCCAGTTCTATTTTCATGTCTGCTGCTGAGAATAATACATAGGAGTGGAAGATTGCCATGTTTGTGATTCCCTGGTACAACGCTTAGTTGACCAGCAAAGCAATTCTGATTTTTTTCTGTCGTGCTTGATCTATGGGAAGATTTGAGTTAAAGAGAAAGAATCCTCAAAGAAGGTGGCATAAGGTAAGGAGTCATGATTACAGATTTGGCCTGGTAGAGCCAAATCTTGGATGCACTATGTGTTCTTAGCTAGATGCTTGGAATCCTTATTTTGGAGTTGTTACTTTGCAATTTGACTTGTCAGTCCAGACCCACTGTTTAAGATTCGTACTGTCTGTGCAGAAGCTGGAACAAACAACAAAGTCATATATTTTGGTATTTCCTGAGATGGGAGGGATTGTATTCTCCTTCCTTTTAGTTCAGTAAAAATTGTTCATGTACTGCTCAAGTAATTTTCCAGTTACCTTAATTGTTAAAGCTGTTGAGATAATGAAAATTTAGTTCTATGTCTTTATTCTGTAGTCTAGAATACACATATATTACATTATGCTGTAGCATGCCTTATATCTGTCATTGTTTCTGTTCTGAGCCTGTTTGTATTAGAGCCATTACAGGAAGACTGAACAATGTAAGAACCATGGAAAACTAAACTTGCTTTCTCCTAAATCATACTAAAATTCCAGGAAATCATCTGGGAGGTTCAGTTGAGAAATGCAGCCAGTGCTTTACAAAAGACTAATGGTCACTACAGCAGCACCAGGATGATGGTACCTGCAGTACAGTTCTTGGTTTGTGCTACCATTCAGCTTCCAAAACTGTTTCACTGTGCTTGAATAATGGAGGATTTTTCCCCCCCTTTGTCATTAAACCAGTGTCCCTGAAGATCAACTTGCCAGTAAACCTTGTTTGTCTTGTGAAAGCTCTTGAATCCTATCCCATGTTTTCTAATAAAAAATTTAATATAAATTTTGGACCCATCAAATGCCTTAAATCAGCCTGGGTCATTTGTGATTTCAGGCTCTTTAAAGTCTATCTTTAAAGTCTATCTATACAAAAGGTAAGTTCTGAAAAGTACTGATGTTCATGAAAAGGATATAATTGAAGATTCAGCTACAGAGTCTTTGCTGCTTCACCAGAGTTGGATTTGTGTCAGTGATTTACATAACTAATAGCCCAGGTTGTTGCTTTGCTTTTTTGCTCTGCAGCTGAGCATTCTTTAAGGTTTTTTTGTTGTTGTTTTGGTTTTTATTTATTTGCATGTTTGTTTTGTATTTTGCAATTATCACATTTTTATAGAGTTGACTTTTGGTTTTAATGTTTTATTTTTTCTTGTGTGAAAGAATTGCAGATACAGTGTTTATTATTTAACCATATATGTAGAATAAGAATTAGACTCTTATCATGACTATAATTGAATTTAATTATGTAAAAAAGCATTGCTAGTCTAAAGGGATTTTCTAATTGAAGTTTACCATATCTGAAAGACTGATTGCTGGGGACCCACATGATTTAATTGCTTCTGAAAATCCATGACAACTGTTGTCCTATTGCTTCATAGCACCAGGTCCTGCTGTCAGATATGTATATATTTGAAAATGCCTGCTTAAATTATCACAAGTTTAAAAGTATGCTAAAATAATATGTATACTTGAAAAGGTAGGACTTCTCTTTCCCTTTTACTTTGCAGGTGTTACTTACAGTAGCTAGAAGGATGATAAGTTCTTAGGAAATTTTTACATTGATTTAAATCTGAATTTGAGCATGGTATGCAAAATTTGGTTTTAAATTATTAGGTTGAAGCTTCTTGAAACTTGAGACATATTTGAAATGAGGGTATTGTAAAAGAAACTTTGATGAAACACCAAGTTTGTTATGTGGGAGAGTTTGTAACTAATATTTGCTATTAAGAGCTTGTGAAGTCCAACATAAAAGCTATAGACTATAACAACAGATGGGATTTTACTTACACTCTCTCCTCTGAGCCCTGTTCCCAGTGCGTATTGTTGGCTTTCTTCCAGAAAACGTACTTTAATGTTGTATACTCTCCTTCCATAATAAACAACCAAAACATATGGTTCAGCCTTCAACTTCTTTGAACAATCTCTAACCAAGAATGTCTCATCCTGTATGATGCAGATTTAAATTATGGATTGTATGGTTAGTTCACAACAAAATTTGTAAGTCATTGTGGACAGTTTACAGAAATTTTCCGCCAAGGGTTTACATCCCAGATTTTGAGATAAATGGTACTTACGATGTTTTTCTGTAACAGTATCTTCTCTGCTTCATGGCGATCACATTCTCCAATGTACCATTCACATTTGTTTAAATCCTGAATTTTAAGATAGCATAATCAGTGTATAGAAATTAACAACAGCTGGCAGAAGCAAAACCAGATTGTATCTAATCTTCATTTAAAGCACATTCAGCACAGTATATAATGGTAGTGCATCTATATTGAGAGGTCGTGTTAGGAAACGTTAATCAAATTAGACATTTAAATTCTTATCCATGGTTTCAGGAGCTCGTATTGGTCTTTCTCAAGGGTGCTGAATACCCACAGCTTTCAGAGGGGGTCAGGGGTGGTACCATGTAGTGTTAATCCTGTTTCCTAAAAACTTGTCCTTTTATGTAGCAAAGCTGGTCTTTACCTTTTCAGTGGGTTGGGTAAGAGATTGCATTTCCTGTTCTACAAGCAAATGTTTTGATTTATTTTTCCTTGCTGCATATGATGTAGGAGTTGGCGGCTTCTTTACTGTCAAATTATCTACACTTAATGTGGAACCTGTAAAAGTAAATTCAGAAGGAAAAGAGTTGCATTCTTCAAAGTTATAATTTAATTTTACACTATGTTTACTAAGTAGTTTTGGAAGTAGTATTTTTAGTTTAGAAATAGAGTATTGTGATATTAACCTTTAAAATTCAGAGCTGTCAGTTATGAGTGGTCTTGTGCTAATGCAGCATCAGTGGTTTCAGATTAATGCCCCCAGAGATTTAACACATTATTTTCCTGATGGTTTTTAATTGATTTCAATCTGACAGGCTATTGTGCACATAGCAAAATAATAAACTGTTAATAAAACATCAAATGCTAAATGAAATACTGACTATGGGACAAGAATAATGGTTCGTTCTGTTCTATTTTCACCTTTTGAGCCCCTTTATTTGTGTTGGATCCCAGTTGCTGTTACGTTGGATCATATTAAAGCCCCTCATTATTCCATTGCCAGCTAGCATTGTCTCTACCAAGCTGTTGAAACCTCAAAGGATTCAGAAGTTCTGCCATGCTGATGGATTTCAGTCTGCTCTGTGACTTGTTTCAATGAACAAATTCAGGACCAAGGGGCGAGGCTGCTCTCACATAAAGGAGAAGGTGTTGGTCTTTGGCTGTGTGTGCCTGCTCCATACAGGGGCCTGGAATAGCTGAAACCCTTCTCCCAGAGCAGATGTGATTTGCTGTCTGTAGGCTTAGGGCTGCCCTTTACTAGCTAGACCCAGCTACCCAGGTCTCTGTGGAGCTGAGGAAGTGCAGGGGTTGGGTCAGGAACACCAGGACTCGTGTAATATGGGAGGCTCGGGCTGACTCTGATCAGGATGCAGCAGAAACAGCCTGAGAAAAGCGAGGGCTTCCTTTCAGTGTAAAGATCAAATGTAATTTTCACATATGTGACATGGGGAAAAATTGTTAATTGAAGATAAAAAACATCATATCCTGCTGTATAACAGAAAACAGTTTTGTTTGTTTCATGCAATGCTGGTGGGAGAAATGACCCAGTGTCCATTTTAAGTAAATGAGAAGAATATGGTTATCATTGGCTTCCATCTTCTCCTTCTGATTACTGTCACCAGAGACAGTGCTGTTTGTCAGGGTGGTATTTCTTTGTGCTTTATCTGTTCATGCTTTATCAGTTCATTATTGTTATGCTGGTATGTAGCACATGACAATATTAAATTTTACTTGGAAGACTTTCTTTTACAGAGGAGAAATTGTTTTCATTGCTTTTTTCTGTTCCATTCATATATGTACCATCTTCTGGTTTACAACTGCATTACATTTGTTTTTAAAACAAGATCCGCTGATAGCAGGAGACAAACAGCCATGATCTTCAGCAGGCAATCAGTCTGTTCAGTAATGAAACCACTGTTCAAAGGGCCTGGGACCAGACATCGACCTCTTGTTTCTGCAATCACTTTGAGTTGTCAAAATGTGAACTATTGTTACTGTTCAGCTTATTGGATCATGATCTTAGCATTTTTGTTCACATTGCACTTTTAGTGGCTATCCACAGAATTGGTTTTTTTGAAGAGACCCCCACTGCTATGACCACAGTTGCTTTGTGACCTGTGCTGTGTATGTTTCGCAGATTTTGTTTTTCCTGGTGTATCTTAAGCTGTGGGACAAGAAGGGTAGAATTCTCTTGCAAGGCTTAGGTACTAAGTCTGGCTGAGATGGAGCTAACAACAGCTTGTCAAGAAATAATATTCAATAAAATTAATATTCTTAAAATATTTTTTTAAGCCAAATATAGACTTTAAAGGCAATTGTAGGGTAGCAGGGGAAAGGCTAGTTGTTTGTTCTCTCCCTGTTGCTTCAGGAGGGCAAGGAAGTGACAGAGGAAAAAGGATACTCTGCTGTCCCAGAGAGCCTGAATTATCAAGAGCCCTGGCAGGGATGGTAGGAGATGTCTGAAGTGGCAACAGCAAACAGAGACCTACATGAGCTTTACGGATTATGTAAAGAAATGGTTTTTAGTAGGTATCCGGAGGAGAGTGAGTGAAATTGCACCCCAGGACAAGAAAGAAGCAGCCCAATGGAGGGAGCCCACCAGAAGCTGGGATCTGGGGCCTGTGAAACAAAGCTGGGGGAGGTGGGCTTGGTTAGCCTGCCAGTGACCAAAGTTAATTTGAATTCTACTTGATCTGAAAAAATAATGCAGTCCATATGTTCTTCCTGGTGGTATTTGCTTTACCATAAGTTTGTATTATGCACTCATAGGTTCTTGGCACAGCTTAGGGGTTTGTTTTTTTGATAAAAAAGGGCATTTGCAGAGGCAGTTACAGGAGAGTAAAAGTATGCTATGTAGTTAAGGACAGTAGGAAGTGTATTGAAAATCCTCTGCAGACATGCAAGCAAAGGAACCTGAATCTGTTTCTTACTCTTATTTTTCCATGTTTAGTTTGGCTTTCAAAGCAGTCTCTGGTTCTTACCTGATCTGCAAATGTTTTTAGAGCTCCGTGTAGATTGAGGGCTAGGAAAGAGTAATGAATCAAAGTAATGTCAGAAAAATATTTCTTTTAGTGGCAATGTTAGAGTCAAATTAGAGAGCAATGCATAGTGTTCTTCCCCAGAATACCCCTTCCTTTTACTGATGGAAGCTTTGGGCCTTCCCAAGTTTTGGGTGGTGATTTTGTATTTAGCGTCTTTTGACAGATTTCTCTTCCCTTATTTTCACGAGCTGCTTTTTCAAGTTGTATACATTTTTTTTTTTTACTCTCCATAAGAGCTCCACATTTTAACTGCATGTGTAGTGATGCACAGTTTGCTTTTGTTCCCTGCTAATTGCAGCTGATATTCCCAGTGCCTCTATAGGCAGACCCACTGAGCAGTTCTTCCCTGCCTGTTCTGGTTTTCTAGACTGTTCCTGAGTGCCCAGTTAGTATTTTGTTGTGTTACACTGGGAAGAACATTGACCAAATAACTTCACATAACAGAAGCACAAGAAGAAACAGAATACTAGGGGTCACAAATATGGTCCTATTTACTCCATACAATAATTTTATCTTGGAGAAATGCCATTATTGTAAACAACACCACAGAGAGATTCTGTATTTGTCTTCAGAAGATGTTTAATCATTCATATATTTCCTATGCTGTCTCCTATATTTTTGCGTTTTGTTGCATATTTCAGGAGAAAATAGATTAAAGACATTTAGAAAAGAAAGATTTGTGTAGGTTAGAAAAGCAAAATAGGACTAACTGGAAGATTTCTATGGAAAAATAATTGGCCTTGGAAAAGCCAGGTGTGTATCCTTTGTAAATAAAAACAGGAAATGAGGGGGCAAGGAAATGCTGATGCTGGAGATAGCAGAGCTTCTTTATACAGTATATTTAACTCCCTATCACAGAAATAGCAGCAGAAATGTAATACAGCAGCATGCTGTTAAAGATAAAAATTGGCTGTGCAATTACAATAGCTTGAAAGCAATTCCCAAAGGTGGTTCTTGTCATACATCAGGGCAAAACGTAATACATCATGGCATGGCATCAGAAAGTGGTATCATCTTGCTGTTATTGCATAGAGAAGTATAATTTTCTAGAGAAGAATATTTAGTCCTTGAAGCATGCAGTACAAACTCATGAAATTCTTATATTCCTACCTGGCTTCAGGAGGATGCTGTTGTGCTTGAAAAGATACTTCAGGTTTCTTCCTCAAACCTGTAACTATTAGCAAAAAGGATAAGAACTTACTATTTCCTCTTCTGTGTAACTGACTGTATCTAGCAACTACTGTGAAATAAATTAAGTACATTAATACATGAGGGTGAGGCAGTTCAATAGAAAACCTTAAAGGGCTGTAATCAGTCTGGCTTGAATGAGTCAGCTAATGATTTCAGTGGGAAACATTTCTACCAGTAGTGAATGTTACATGGGGGACGTTACAGTGATTGCTGATGCTAAATATGGCTTAACATAACAGTAAATAATGTAGAATACTGAACTTGAAGTATGTGGAGGGTTCATAAATCCTTTTTATAGGACAGGATAGGCATTGAATTCATTAATGTAGTCAATACTATTTCTTGCTGAAAATCAGGAGACAGTGCCTTAATCCACAAAAGGAAATGCCAGAGGAAATTATGAACTCATTAACACAAAGTATAAACAGCATAAAAGCCGTGTAACCTGTATCTATCTTCAAAGTACTTTGGAGTAACGTTGTTTCTCATGGACCTGCATGCACGTGGACACAGCGACTGGTTTAAGCTGTTTTTTCAAAGCTGTGTGTACATCTAAAGAATTGACATGTTTTTAAAACATGGGAAGCTTTAATTTTTCTTTTTTTTAGCTTTAAAAGCCTAAAGCTTTTAAAAAATTTTATTTCAAAATTCTCACCCTCAAATAGTGGTAGACCAGCAAGATTGAGAGAAGGGTGATGTCCTCTGTGCAGATCTCTTTTGGATATCCTTCTCTCGGTTTTTTAGGCGCAACACTCTTTTTTTCCCCAAAACCTTAAGACATTTGCTTAGGACAAATGTGATACCTTGGCTCCCCAAATAGCTGTAGCTAAGGCCAAGTTACGTTTCTATTTTTCTGCTGCTCATAAGTAGCTGTTGAGGTCTCTCTAACTCTCTCCATTCTCAGCAGATGTATACCTGGGGGATGTCCCTTGCTTCAGTTGGAATTTTAATGATAGACTATTTTAGTTTTGGAATATAAAGAAAAGACAACAAATTATTATCATATTACTGAATACTGACCTTGCTCTCTTCCAGGTGCCTATATAAAATGATAACATAGTAAATATTTTTCTTTGGATTCGTTACTTGAATTTACCCCAACAGACCCAACTATCCGCCAGTTTTAAAATAATTTATAGACATTCGGTCATTAATACCTGATCACTTTGTCAAAAACTTGGGCTGAATATTGATCTCAGTCTACTAGCAACAATGAGAATTGAACTTTTTAGGGGTGTAAGTGAACATGTGGTTTACTGCAAAGGTTACCATTTCATGATGACTATTGTGTATCAATTTAACTTACAATATGGTTTTCCTTCCTTGATCTTGTATTAAATCAAGAGATTGATTATGGTTGGCTGGAGAGATACTATCCAAAGATTAAAATCAGTCACTTCTTTTCAGGCTCCTTAACTGACAGTATGATTATTTTTACTGTCATGGCAGATATTTCATTCAAAATCACTGTCTGGAGAGTCTTAATCCAGCATATTGTGTGAAAAGTAAAAATGATAGGTTTCTAAAGACCAGAGTTTGACTCCTAAACTTTCACTGTATTTCTGTATTATTTTGATTCACAGAACAAAATGGTGGGAATAGCAATTAATTTGTTAATTTGATGCATCTAAGACTATAATAAATAAATATTAAAGAGAAGAATAGTTTATTCTTTGTAGATGTTGCACTTTGAGCCTTCCTTATAAGTTACTTCCCCGATAATGTTTACCTATTACTTAGTAATTTCAAGTCTCATTCAGGCTGGACAAGACCTCGGCAGGTTCTAAGCCAAGCTCCTGCTTAAAGCACAGAGAACTGTGAGATGAGACCTGGGGTCTCAGAGCTTTGACCAGCTGTGTTGCAAACCTCCCAGAACACAGATTTCACAACTTCTCTGGGAAACCTCTTCCAATACCCTCATAATTAATTTTTCTTCCCTATTTCTGGTTGAAACCTTCATCATTTCAAGATGGTTGCCTCTTGTACTTCCACTGTGCACTCTGTAGAGCGCCATGCTCTGCCTTCTTGACAAACATCTCTCAGACACTGACTGGCAGCTATTGGGTTTCCCCAGGGCTGTCCCCTCTCTAGGGAAAGGGAGCCCAGCCCCACCTGCCTCATTTCACAGGGCAGGCACTGAATGCCTTGGCTGTCCTGGTGACCCTATGCTGACCCTCTCCTCTCTGTCAGCTTCAGCCTTGAGCAGTACTCCAGGTGTTGTCTAATGAGTGATGAGTAAAAGGGAATAGTCCCTTCCCCTGATCTCTTGGCAGTGCTTCTGTTGACACAGCTTGATGTGCTGTTGGCCTTTATGGCCATCACTAGTGGCTCATGTTCAGCCTCAGTCCCCAGGTCCATCTGAGCTGAGCAGAGGGTTTAGTTAATTCTTGGGAAGATTTTGCCTTTGTCCTTTCCAGTGTCAAGAGGCTCCTCAGTACCCTTTCCTGCAGCCTGTCTGGGTTATGGTGAAGGGCAGTCCTTCTCTCAAACCTATTGACCTGCTCTTCAGTGTCTGGAACCCTGACAAGGGCACACTGTCTTCTCCTCCTCCTGGTCACACTGAAACCGTTTAGGTCATCATATCTATATGAATGGGAAGTGATCAAAATTAAATTTTATCTTTTCCATGTCATGAGACACACAATATTTCTCCTTAAGATGTAGCCAAACTAAGAGCCTGTTAAGTGCTGAGGTATTTGTGCAGCTGTACAGTGTCCAGCCAGAAATATTAATTACAGCTGTAAGAGATTTATTTTTCTTGGGAATGTCTTTGGTTTGTAATGAGTCAGTATCCAGGAAAAGACAAAGTTTTTCTGTTAAAATATCTTTCTTGCCAATATATAATTTTTTTAGTATTAAGTGTTAATTACAATATTGCTATCAAACCATGTTTTTGTAACCATCTTTCAGACTAAAGGAGTTTCTAACCCTGAGAGGAGTGAGGTTTGGGGCAGCCTCCCAGTCAGAACTGTGGAGAAGGAAAACTCAATGTGTTTAAAAGTTAGATCTAGAATAGTCTATAGATTTCTGCTACAACCTGCTGTGGAAGGAAACAGTTTGGATTAACTATTATAGATTCCTTTCTTCTGTCCCTTTTAATGAGAAAACAAAATAAAACCAATTCAGTAGGAATACATTAGTAACACATGCAGTAACTAAAACATTCAGTAAGAAGCACAACATGCTATAAATTATAACCTTTCTCCAAATTTTACAAACATCCTTTAACACTCTGCATGGTTGTAGGGACTGTATCTCTTAATAAGTTTTATAGGAAACCACTTGTCATAACTAAACTCCTTTATTGCTAAAACCATTTCCTCTGCATTACTTCATTGGTCTGAGTGGAAAGTGAATGGGGAAGGAGAGGGAGAAGGGAGCTGGGGGATGAAAGCAGATGCTGTTAAAACTCGGTTTTAAATTGGTCCATTTTTGTTTTGTATTGAAATGGGTCATCTTATATTTGAAGTATTACTATTACATTACTGCTATTACACTCCTCTATTGACCTTTTAATTTCAGTTTTCTGCTCGTAAAAATGTATGTGGAATCTGTTTGTCTGAAGGAGAATGTCTCCTGCTGCTCCCTCTTCACAGGCAGCCACATCAGACAGTTATGAGAGGTGCTTTTATGTGGATAGTTGGGCAGGTAGCTTTGCACTGTACCTGTGTTTTTATTTCTGCAAACAAATTCAGGAACTTACCCCATTCAGGAAGTAGGAATATTGAAATTGAAACACGCATTAAAGATGGACACTTTTATGACCCAAAGCTAATATAATTCTTACTGTTTTTTTGACTTAATAGGCTAAAATACTGTTACAAGAGAGGCTGTGTATCCATGGACTGTGTTTGGCTTTTATGGTCCTAATATATGCAAAGATGAATACTTACTTTATTTGATTCCTTAGCAGATGAATGTCTGGAAAAGAAAGATTAATATGCAAAACATTTGATTATGATAAAATAAAAATCACTTTGAGTACTTAAATACATCACCATACTTGAGTACATCATCACTGAAAACTAACAGCCCTTGACAAGGGAAGGACTTTTTTTACTGCTAGAGAAGTTCAGAGACTGGTTATTTTTTTACATGAATTATTTTCAGGGAAGTATCTTGGACATCCTGAAAAAAAGAATATCATCCACTGAATTCATTATGGTAAAAGACAACTTTGTTAAAGCTTTATACTGGGAGGAGGGGAAAAAGAGGAGTATCAACTTCAGCACTTTTCATCTCATGCCAAAAGGTCTTATTACACACTTTAGAGTCAGCTATAAATGGAAGTAAGTTCCTTGAAGACTGAAGAGTTTCAAAAATGAAACACTCACAGAGGCAAAGTGGAAAGTGTAGGGGAAAGGAGGTGCAAACCGGGGAAAGATGAGTGGAGAATGTTCCTCATGGTCCTGGTTAAGTAGGTGTTAAGGTATTTTTCTGCCTTCTCCTGATATGACTGATAACAGGAATATCATCCTTCCCTGGGAAGGAAATATTCTCCCTCCAAAAATAGACAAGGTATCGAGTCTGACATCTTTTGTTAGATGTTCTGGTTATGATGAAAGCATATGCTTTTTAGCAGCATGTATGTCATAATAAAAGAGACAGGGGACCAGATTTTACAAGTTGTTTAGCAACAGAAGGTGTGAATAAGCATCTAGTAGTTTTTGGAAGGCTCTGAGATTTAGTCCCTATCTCCTGGACTGAAAAAATATGACAGTGAGATATTTTGCTAAATCAATCAGAGCACAAAAGGAAGATCTGATATAGGAAAACCTGGGAGCTATTTTTCAACAAGGGCTCTCTTCCTGATGACTGTGTTGAAAATACCAATCAGCACCGAGGCCTGAGGCAAGAAATTTGGGAATTATGTGTTTGGGGAAAGTTTCAGGAAGGCTAGGAGAAAGGAGAGGAACTGTTTTGTGTTTGGATGGTTGCTTTTGTGTTAGCTTCTGCAATTTGTTACCTTGGTCTCCAGGGCCATTGCTTAATGTGTGAAGCCCATATTCAGCGCATTGGGTACATGGTAAAGTTTAGCGACATTAAAGGTGTGGTTGCAGGGCTGGCCTCCACCTCCAAGGGGCATGCCCCTTGCATGGCCTGCTTACCACGGGCATGTTAAAGTTTAAATCATACCAAAGCTTCCAAGATACATTCCAGGATCCTGCACTTCCATATTTTTTTATGAAGCTATTTATAGAGTGTATAAATAATGATGTGTTAAATTTTATAAGCCTTCCAAATCTTGTTGGAAAACAGGACTTGCCCTCCTAAATCACATCTGTGGTTGGACAGCTTTGCTTACAGTCTAGCAAAGGACTGTAAGCTGTAGTGCCATGCTCCTTCACTCTGCAGCTCATATGGATGTTTTCTCCTTACAAAGCTGTAACTGGACTGAAGATGGATGAGAAATATTTTGAGTGAAGTGCTTATGTGGGAAATTTGTTGAGTGCCTTCCCCAGATCATGCGTGGTCTTATTCTGTGCCATTTCTGTCTCACTTGTGATAAAAACCCCTAGTACAGTAGACATGACATGTATTTATATTGCAGAATTTGGCTTTATAATAGGACCTTTCAAATCCAAGTGCTCTGCATACTGATGTCTGATGGCAATGTGGATTATAACATTTCTCACAAAGCTTTCAATCTATGTGCTGCCCTACCAAGGGAGGGGATCAGTCGTGGGATTTGGAACTTTGCAGCTCTATGTCAGGTCTTGCATCTGAATATGAAGCTACTTCATATTAATAAAATGTCTTAGCAACCAACAGCATTTGGAACCTAATCCATGAAAAAATTTAGGCACCATTCAGGAAAAAAAAACGCACCCCAACAACCCATAATAAGAGCTCACTCATTAAGTACAAACTTAACTTTGAGTAAAAGATTATTTCCTTGGTTTATAAGCTTATTTTCCTCCGAAGGGATCTGTAGTGACCTCTGTAAAATGAAGCAAAATTCCGTCCTGATGAGCTGAAATTAAAGTCATTTAAGGAAGGATGGACAACATTGACACAGCTTCTGACTGCTGTAGGTTTTTGTCAAGAATCATTTGAGCATCATACCCTGTGGTCCCTGGATTTGTGTCTTTCCTCTTCCCAGCATGTCCCACACTGTCCCCCGTTATGAATGTGCATTTTGGTCACACAGCAAGAGCACATGCACATCTGGTTACATGGCAGTGAGCAGGGTATGTACAGCTCGTCTGACCAGTGTTGTGTGGAAAAAGCAACCAGACTCATAACCTGGCATAAGCGTGTGCTGTGTCATACAGCTGGACACAAGTGGTTTGTGCTTCAGGAGGCTCGTCCTCACTGCCATGTCAGCATGCTGAATGGCCATGGGTGTTGTGTGACTGGGGAGTACAAGATGGAAAGGGCAAGAAGTAATTTGTAGTTTGGATTCATTGGTCTCCTGGGCTGAAGCCAGACTTCTGCCTACAGATGAGTCATTTCTTTTGCTGAATGTAATGTCCTTGGGATGTGGAGTGTATTTCCCTATCTCTGGTGCAGCCAGTGTATTTCCCCATCACTTGATTCACTAACTGTGCTAAGTAAGTTGCAAGACTGCTAAATGTTATTAAGGAAAAAGGACAAACCTTAAACAAAGTGTTCATGAAAGTTTTGTCTACTTTTCTACTCCTTTACTTCTTTACCATTAATTGGTCAGGTATTTTTCTTTAAAAAGTGCCAGTGTCACATTACACTAAATACTGCTTCTCTCAATTGTTCACAGCTGTCTAAAGAATGACTTTCTTAAGTAAAAGCAGAGGTGTGATGGAAGTAAAATCTTGCAGTTTGACCAGGGAGAGTGTTTTGATTCTCAGGAAGATGAGGAATGCACTGTACCTTGTGACTTTCGCTGATATTGGAAAGGTGGGATCTTGGCTGAGCGTGTTCCTCTTGTGAAAGACCTGGCTGCTTATTCTTGGCTCTGGAGGAAGGGGCTGATACTGCTTTGGCAGCATCTTCAGAGGCCTAGAGAAGTCAAAGAACTTGAAGAGCTATTAGGGAATAAAGGACATGCAGGGACTGTGTTGTAAGTGCAAGTTCTAGAAATAAGAGACTGGAATTTTCTGAGAGTATTTCAATGTATTTGTGCTGAGCCAAGCTCAGGTCCAGGAGCTCTTTAGGGCCCTTCAATAGCAATAGTAATATTGGATAATATTCTACATTTGCAAGACATTACTGCGCCATGTTGTGTGCCACTTAATACTGCTTTTGTGTGCCTCACCAGTGTGTGCCAAGTGCTCTGCGGTGTGGATATTTCTGGGTGGGTATGGCTGTGTATATGGTCCAGCCAGGGAACACACTGCAGTTTCAGACACACGGGAAAAAAATGTTCTTCATCCCAGAAAACTCACAGGTAACCTGGGCCTGGTGTTTTCTGACGGATGTGGGCACGCCCTGTCCACACTCTGAGACCAGGCAGTCACAGCCCAGCTCCAGCTGGAAGCTGTAGCATGGAGAGGTTGGCTGGACACAACTGGAGGAGCATCCGTGGTGCCTGGCAGAACTGCCTTCAGTGGTGGGCTCCTGGGGAGGGAGCCTTGAGTGTCTGCAGACTGCATACCCAGATCAAGTCAGGTGACAGAATTAAGAACCATTCTGGCCACCATAATACAAACAGAAACAAATAGTGAAATTTTGTAGAATAATGGACTGAGAATGTTCTTATTCCTGCACTATTACGGTTTTGAATTTGTGAAATTATGCTGCCCTTTAATGCTATTTCATATGTTTTAGAGTCAAATCTGAACATGTAATGCTAATCATATTTTAAAATTCTTTATAGCTTTTAGGGCAGTCAGTGTAGGCATGGAGGAATAAACTTGTCATTCCTAGATGACCTTTAGGAGGATTTTTTTTTAATCATAGTAGTTATTATTTGAGGTTGAAAAAATCAAGAAATGATTAATTTTTATTTGTGAGCATATCATAGAAGAATATATTTGTGGAATAGAGCTGGGTCTATCTTCTGTGGGAGGAAGTAGAAATATTCCAGTTGATTTCTATACATGATTTAGATGTGTAGCAAAAAGCGCTGGCAAATTGATTTAAGTGAGAGTGAAGTCAATATTATCACAGTGAACAGAGCCTGCGGCGCCAATCAAATTGATGTAATTTTTTTTTTCTCAGCAATTTATATCTGGGTTGAACCAGATTCAATATTTCTAGGCTTTTGACTTGTCTGTAGCCACAACCAATTAGGTTTTGTAGATGCAGGCCTGAGCTCCTGCTATGAACACTTAGAGCTCATGTTTGTTCTCCCAAATTCCGTATCAGAACCTGTAAGTCCAAAGAGAGCCAGCAGTGAAAGGATGCTGGCTCACTTCCAGTCACCTCATTACCATGAGCAGTACAGATGGGTGTGAGCGTTCATTAGCACTGAGTTCCCTGGGGACCACAGGTAAGTGATCTCTGGCGTGGTCTTACCGTGGGGGAGGTGTAGGCTCCTGGAAAAGGGAGAAAACAAAAACCTCTGTAAGCTTTTTCCCCCCTTGATTTACTAGAGAGAAATGTGAAGAATTTCGATTAAGTAGACATGCCTGTGTCAAGAGTCAAAGGGTTTATGTGCTCTACAGCACAAAGCATCATGCTTTAAAATGCCATTTTAAAATCACCGAGGAATAAAAGACATCCTCATGAACTGTGAATGCAGGTGAGGGAGATAATGTAGGACTGCAGACAGGAGCTCTCTTATCCTTTAGTTAGTGCTAGCAAAATGGCAGCCTGCTTTTAAAAATCTATTAAATCGCAAAATAACCTGTAAAATTTTAACTGATGAGAGATTCTGCTTACCTGGTATCCATGTATTTTCATTCTTCCTCCTAAAAATAATTATTAATATTTCTTAGTAGCGTGCTACCCATTTAAGTCACAAATGAAGTTACAGTTTTATTCTGGTGATGTTATTATCATGGGCAGTCCAACTCCATTCCTTTCCCTCCCGTGGCTCTGCCTCCAGAACTCTGCTTTGGCTTTCAGAATGAAACATTTGAGGGTGATATTTATTCTGGTATTATAAATGTAAATATTCTCCAGAGACTTTATATACATATATATATGCTTATCAAGTTAGGGATGCATTTTTTGTCTATTTTTATTTTTGTATAGAAATTTAGAAAAATACTGAAAACCTATGACATCAAATCTATTTTTTTTTTCAAATAAACCAAAACATGTCTGATTATTTAAATTAACATCTTGCTAATAAAAATCTTACTTTATTTTCACTGTATTGTGATATTGAAAATATTTTCCTAAATTCTACATGCTGAAATCCTAACTAATGCAAAGGAGATGCAAAGGAGATCTCAAGCTCTCCTTCAAGTAAACCATAACAAATCACTCTGAATAAAATAATGATTCCTTAAACGTTTAGCATTTCTAGAAAATACTGCTGACTAAAAGTCTTCTGTGCTATTCATGCCATCTTGTGGCAAGGCCACTTAATAGCACGGGACATGAGAAAAAATGTTAGGATGTATTTAAAAACAGTGTAGTTATTATCTAAAAATAATAGTGTCCTCTATAAGCACTGTTCACTCAGGAAGTACTAAGAATACATAACGGTTGCATTCTCAAACTCCAGAGTTTAATTTACCTTCCTGCACTGGCTTTGGTTCATCTTAACGTCAGCACACATCACATGGAGACATGTAAATCCAATCTACTAAATCCTGTCAGAATTCAAAGCTTTAGACAAACTGTCCTTGCCTATGATTTCTGCAGATTTTGAAGCTGGCTTATTTGAATTTATCTCAATTTGGCTTTTTTCCAGGCTACATGGGGATTTGCTCACAAGAATCAATCTAACCTTTCATTTTCAAACTATATAGTGCTTACTTTCTCATCATCTGTAGGAATTATTTGTCTCTATGCTTTGCATTATAGTATGAAATAATAGGAAAACTAAGCAAAAGCTGTTTTACATGGAATTCTTTGAGTTACTTTTCTGGCTGATCAAATTATAACACTTTCTGAAAATCAGCTGTTACAGCAAACACAAAAGGATCATATTTTCTTGGCTTGGCCACTGCAGTCTTTTTGACCATTTTACCTTATGGTTCAAAGATTTGAAAATGGTAAGATAAAAAATACCATTTCTTTTCAAAGCTAACCAGATATTTAATCCTTCAATAGTTGATTTCATGATGTACTGCTACATCCAAAGTAAATTAAATATTAAAAAAGTGTATAGAAACCTACTTTTAAAACAATCTTACAATTGAGTAAAACTGCCAATCAGAGGATTTAATATTTGGGCACTTCATTAAGTTCTTGAAGAATAAGATAGTCTCTGATTTCACCACAAGAAAAAAAAACAGAACAAAAATTACAGGTATGTTTTTGACTCGTAATTAAAGGATTTTGAAGCAAATTTAGGGTTAAAGGTAAAGCAGCAGAGAAAAAATATATGCTAGGTGATGTACCACACAATTAACATATTCTAGTAGGTGAACATTGTCAGACAGCCTTTGTAAATAGTTACCCTAGGATGTAAATCCCTAGTGGGAATTGCTAAAGTTGGTATCACTATTAAAAAATAATTATTAGATTATTCTTTATGATATATAGTTATGCAAAAAATCTGAGAAGGATAGGGAGTGAAAAAGCATGATGTTATCAGAAGTAAAGCATAGCAGGGATCTTTCAGCCTTCTGGTGGAAGAGTTCAGGAGACATAGGGTTCTCCCTGCCCCTTATGTCCTTATAATACAGTGAAAAGGAAAATCTGATTTTTAAACTGAAGGGCTTTTTTTCCTTCCCTTATAGGAACAGGGAGCTCCTGAGATAAAATATATCTCCTTCTGTAAATAATTACTTCAGTGTTATATAGTTGAAACAGTATTGCAAAATTTGCAGGATGATTGTTTTGGAAAGCAGCTGGTGTTCTGAAAACCATGTCTATTCTATCGTCTGTAATCTCTGCCTATGTACAAAAGGTAAATATGGAAGTAACAATTACTATTTCTGTTTGCAGAAATGGGTAGATTTTTTTTATATTATACCTCTTACATTTGGCACTCTTCTCCCCTCCGGATCAAATGTGTCAATCTGTTAATAAACCAAAACAGAGATAAGAGGTTAACCATCATTCTTGAAGCTATGGCAGTAGAAAAGTGCTGCTCCTGACTGGATGCCTCTAGGGCTTAGTAGAACCTTAGCAGCCAACGAGTGAAAGCAGGAGGCGAGGGCATCTGTGCAAAGTGAAACAGGAACGGCTCGCAGGAACTTGGTGGCCTGGTGCAAATGAATGTGATGTGGCTAAGACTTTAAATAGGCTGCACTTTGTGGGGTATTACAGAAAAGGGGAAATCTGTTTGTGAATAAGGTTTGGTGTCTTTACTTACAGCTGAGTATTGAAGGGGCTGAGATGGGTTCTCGCTCATTGGGGAAGTGCTACCTGAAGGCCTTAAGCAACGTTTATCTGCAAAAGAGGAAGAAAAATCAAGCCTGAGTAATTCAGTACTATGATGTTTGAAGAAGAAGGGGTTTTAATGTTCAAAATGTGTTTTTCAGGTCAGGTCTTGCCATTTTTATAGTATTTAATTTTTTTTTTTTTTTTCAGAACTTAACCACCATTTTAGCAGCTTTATTGAGGACATAGCATGACCCTGGTAATAGCTTTATGGTTAACATCCTCACTGTGGTTAAAAAAAAAAGGCTTCATAAGCTGGTAAACAGTTAAGGCAGACATTTGACCTTAACTGTGGTTAGATTACTGAATTTGTTTTTCATTTGAACCTTTGCTCTTGTCAATGCCGTTGTGTTGTTCTGGTTTTGCGAGGGTTGTAGGGGTTTTATTCTCTAGGGAGTATTTTAATTTTTACTTTAGCTTTTAATAAAAGCTTCATCCCTGGCCATCAAAAAGAAATGCACAAGTTGTATGCTAGCATGTGTTTTTCAGTCATTAATTTTGCATCTCAGGGGCACTGGCATTTATTTAGAAAAGATGACAAAAATGTTAACATTGAATTTTACCCTTTTGAAATACAAGAGTGAGGAAAGGACTGAAAATGTATCTTGTCACATTATAGTTACTGGGCATAATAGACAAAAGCAGCTTTTTGTTTAATGTGTTTTATCTGAAACCACAAAACAAAAACAATGTCTTTTGGCTGTTTCAGGTCAGTCTTACATAAACAACAAAAGATGCTGACTGCTAACTGAAAGTTTTTACTACTAACCAGGATAAAAACTGTGTTTGGAATTCACTTTAGATTTCCAAGTAAAATGGACAAATTAGTCTTGTAATATAATGTGGAGTATCTGGTTGTTCAGACTGATTGTGATCCTTTCACACACTGATAAATTTACTCACTTTAAAAGCCATCTATTTGTTTAGACATCAAACAAACTCCCTCAAAAAATCAGTAGAAAATGTCTTTGCTGACTTTGATGTGAACTGGAGGAAGCTTTCATAGATATATTGATCCTGTATTTTCAGATATGTTTGGTTTATGGTTTCCAGTCTTTCTCATCTAGGACTCCCCCCCAGTTTTTTAATGATTTAAAACCTCCAGAGTATTTATAACGGGTTGGAGAAATGCACAGCTATGATGAGATTTCACTTCCATAAACAGGATATTAATTGGCTCTGTATGTTTAGGCATTAAATGTGACTTAGAATGGCTTTAGTAAACCAAAAGGTGATTAATGCAGCTACCTTACAAGGTTAAGAATGCTTGAGAAATACTCTCAAAGTAATTGCTTATTAGTGCTATTTAAAGCATCAGAGAACACCATTAGAAGGAATACTACATAATCATCTGGAGGAAAGTTTAGTGTGTTCTTTAATATGTTTTCCATCTTAAAGGTTTCTAGGCTTAAATAGCAGTGAGCTTTTCTGAAATGGTTGTGGGTTTGATCAGCCAGTTTTTTGCTCATTCCATGTGGAATGTGATAATAGAATTTATCTTGTGAAGGTAATATTAAAATTAAAAAAGCAGTGTGTAATTATTAATTTAGCATAATCTAATGAAAAACAGTAATTGTTGAATATGAAGAAGCAGAAAAAGCTCTTCTCATGTTTCTGCCTACCAGTGTTATTTTCCAGTCAAACCATTGAATTAAAAAAAATATCTGGACTGAAAACTCCAAGTCGGTACTGTTCCTATACAACTCTAGGTTTTGCTCAGTTTCCACAGACAGAAAATGTTACCTGCATATTCAGACTCTTGTAAAGGTTTGGCAGGAAGGATTCTCAAAGAATGAATGGCCTCCAGCATGGAAGAGCTTACAGTCTCGTACTCATCTTCTTCCTCCTCAGATAACTTGGAGGAAAACTGTAAGTCACTCTTGCCCTTCATTGTCAAGTGTGTGCTCTGGACAGAAGAAGAGATAAACAGATAATACAAATAATTTTAAGTACAAGATTAATTTCAGTGTGGAAATATATGATTGTCATAACCAGACATTTTGGTGCATGGGAAATTTTCTGATGGAAACTGAAGGGTTGGAAAGTAGTTGAGGAAGTGGTTTGAGGACCTAAATTTTTAATTTAGATTCATAAAATAGCCATTTTGGAGACAGTTTAAATGTCTCTCTGAATTTTGCCTCTCTGCTCTTGAAAATATAATGAGAGTGTTTAATTATATGATCACTGCAGACTTTTGAAACTGTATCTTTTATTATAATATTATCCATGTGGTATTTGTATTGTACTGACTGTTTACATATGTTACACGCAAGAATATATTAACTAGCTCATCACAAATGTCACACTTCAAAATAAAAACATACATTGTTTTGGGGAATTTGTGCCAGCAAATGTGCAGTCCAAGTGAATGTGATAGCGAGTACATATTGAACAGTGGAGTCCATGGAAGTATGGTGTTGAGAGTGACTCAGCATCTCTCTGGATGTGTCTATACTCTTGTATAGATTTGCTCAAGATTATGCTCTGGAGTGCTGCTCCACCCTTCATTCTCATTCCTTACTCACTGGAACATAACTGCTGGCTTCCTTCAGCACAGAGCTGAGATTGCTGCCAAGGGAGCTCAGCTGAGGGTACCCCATGCCTCTGGAAGATATATTTTGTTGCCAACAATGTAGGTGCATCCATGAACTTGGATCTTCCTTGATGTTTGTTTTATTCTCAAATTTATTTTATTCTCAGATTTATTCCTTGATGTTTGTTTTATTCTCATTAGTAATGGGAATCAATAGCTTCCTTACGTATCTTCTTCTACCAGTTAACTGCCCTTTCAGTTCATGCTTTTTCTCTTGAGTGTTAAAATTTAAACCTTAAATTTGTTTTACTCTCCAAAGACACTAAGAAATGATTACTACCCACTTTATTTCAACCTTTATTATGCTAATGCCTATAATTATATTTTCTTTTAGTCTTCCCACTAGGCAAATATGCTTCTTTAAAGCTTTCCTGAGTTGTCAACCAACTTAAAAGATTTTGAATCTCATATCTCCAGTGTTGCTGTCCTGTGAACTCTCCCTAGGTTGTACACATCTTTGTTACAACTTGAGTCCGACCTCCAAGAAGTGTTCTTTACAGTACATTGAAGGGCGAGGTTGTCTTTATGGCAGTACATAAAAATGTCCCCACACCCTAGACAGACCCCTGCAGGGTACTTGGGTTTTCAGGCTCTTGTCTGCACAACTCTTTCCAGTTCAGTAGCAGACTACAGTCAGCTAGGCTGAGAATGGCTATTTTTTCAATCAACTTTGCAAACACTTCATGCATTTTCATCTAGACCAGGTTTCCAGGTGTCTACTTGTGAGACTCTTCTGGCAAATATCAGAGGCCTAAAAAAAATCAAGTTATATCACATTTGCTGCTTTCTTTCTCATTATTGTAGTCCTATGTCTGTTGAAAAGGAAATTACTTTTAGTTTGAGGAGTTGATGAGATGTTCTTCAGGTTCACATTAACAATTCTTTACATAATCAGACCTACTTTTTCCAAAAGATGCTTTCAGATTGACTTTGTTTAATAATCTCTCCAGGTACCAAATAAATGCTAGGATTTGCTTTCTTTCTTGGAAGAAATTGTGGTTACCACTGTTCTTTTCAATCATTTTAGGAATTCAGGACTCTTTGGAGAATTCCCAAAGATAATCAATTAATGTCTCAGAAATTTCTTAAATAATTCCTTAAGTGTCTTAGCACAAGTAAATATTCTCCTGACCATTCTTTCTCCATTCTGCTTTGTGCTGTTGCTGCCTTCTATTTGGTAACAATCCCATATAGCATCTGATTGTTATTAATCTTTCTGTGAAGTCTGAAGCAAAGTATTGATTACATCAAACTTCTTTAGCCATCCTTTACTTGTCCAGCTTGCTTATTAAACAGACCTGTGCTTTATTTTCATCTTTCTGTAATTTAAAAGGTATTTACACTCTTTTCTTATCGGCCTGAACTGAAACTTGAGCCCAGCTTTCAGATAGAAATGGAAAGACATTGAAACGTGTACTGTTTGCTTTTCAGCTTTCATTTGTGTCACTTACATATTTAACCTTGAGGTCTGTGACTGACATACTTGTTCAGCTTGACCCCTGTTATTTTCATCTGTTCTTATGATAACGGTGTATTTTAGATTCAGCCCATAAATGGAGAATTGGTGAGTGAGTCACTTCTCCAGTCTAGATCCCACTAAAACAAAGTAAAAGTTCTCATCTATATTTCACAATTCTCCTGCCTTATTTTGCATTAAAAAACAGTGATGATTGCATTTTTTGTTAGTATTATAGCCAAGAAGATATTAACACACATCAGGAAGTGAAAGAAAAGTAAAATTTTAGGAAGAACATGTTGTACTTACAGAATGATAGGTGCTAGCAGGAATAGTTCTGTTTTCTGTTCAAAATGGAGAAAAACTGTCAGCAGGTCCCATTCTGTAGTAAACTATACAGTAGCTAATAACTTATATAAAGGAATAAAAATCTGCCAGCCACAGATTATAGAGATATTGAAAAAAGGACATGAAGCAGGTCCACCCATGAGTTTGTGGACCTATACAATGCATGAGGAAGCAGCTGTGTGGAAATGGGATTCATGACCATGAGCATGTCTAAGCCTGCCCACCAAAAACACCCAAAGAAGGATGTGCTTGAACTCCTCTCTCTCCCCTGAGTTTTGCTTCTTGGTGCAGATCTGTGAGAGCTGTGGGACTCCTGGTCTGGAAATCCCTCTGTGAATAGAAACATGTTTTGTTCTTTTAGTAGCAGAAGAAAATGCAAAAACTGAGAACACTCCAGTTATCAGGCTATAAACTGGTCTCAGTGGTGCCTGTCTGCCCATGAAGTTGTCTCATGGTGTAGCCAGGAGAGCGTGAGCTACAGGGCCAAAGAGCTGGTGAACACAGACTCCCAAGTTCTGCACTTAACCTGATTGACACATTTAATCCAGTGACTCTTTAATGCAAACCTTGGCCTGTATGTGCTCTTGTTCTGGACTGTTTCAATCCTTTCTTAGGCTGCGTGTAACCTCACAAATCTTGCATCTCTGGCTACATAATGGCCTGATTTCAAAAGTAGAGCATGAAAGTCCTTCTATCAAGACCAACCAATGACAAATAATTACATCATGCTGTAATGCTTAGAAGCAAGGAATAATTTTGCACTGAAACACTTTTGTGTTAAGGAGAGAGTTAAAACCAGAACTACTTCTTGTCCAGGGGTTGTACCCCAGGGCTGAAGGGTATTAAGGACAACCTGCATTCCACAACCCTCCCTTACATCTGTGTTTTGAAAGAAGCAAATTTCTGCCTAAAAACCCTCTTTACATTTGTCTCTCTGGTTCTGTGAGCCTGGTATTGCATATTTTTGTACACCCCAGCAGATGGCATTGAATGTTCATTTATTCAATATATGTAGTACTTTAATCTCTGCTTCGAGGATCATTCATGGGGGAGAGGGAAGGAGACTTATTTGTGCAAGCTACTTGTCTGATTTTCTGTTTAGTTATACTGGTGCAAACCAGAAGTAAGCCCAGTTAAAGGTGGTACCAGGATAATAATAAAAAAAAGGCAGTGTCTTAATTTTCAGCCTTTGTACTTCTAAAAAAAAATTAAAAAGTGGTTGTTTTATCCTCAACAATAAAAAATGAATAATAGTGGTAAACATCAATGCTATTACTCATGCATTTCATGGCTTAATGCTAAAAGGGGACTGTTTGACACAAGCCTTTGAGGTGATGTATTGCTATCCAATATCAGTTTACAATTTGATTTCCAGGTCAGTTTATCATCTCTTCTGTTATGCGTGCATCACTGGAGTTGGGACGAACTCCAGCCTTCTCTCTACTTTTCTTCTTAGGCTTCCTTTGCACTGGACCAGTGAAGGGAGCAGCACTGGTGCTGCTTTTCTGTGGGTGTGCCCTCTACCTCTACCTCACTGCCCAAGTATTTGCTCTGTGCTAGCTGAGGAGTGCAAACCTGTGAGAAACCACTCTTCCTGTTATTTAAGAATATAATTTTCGTAATGAAGATGAATATTTCGCTCTGTCAGCCTTGCTGTACACATCAGGCCTTCAGAATGAGAAGTGCCGCACGCTGTCCAGGGTGTTAGAGGAGGTACTGTTGCAGAGGCTAAACACCTAAGGGAAACTATTTCTGCTGTTATCTATCTATCTATCTATCTATCTATCTATCTATCTATCTATCTATCTATCACCCTGGAACATCCAATTTATTATAGACTCATGGGCTTGTTTGGTTGGAAAGGACCTTTAAAGGTTATCTAGCCCAACCCACCTGCAATGAGCAGGGACATCTTCAAATTTTCTGGCTTTTGCAGCACTGGCTGTTGAGCAAGGATGAAAGAGGACAGAATCTTTGTGCCAGGTAGCTGCAATCAGCTGGACCTTCTGGCATCATTTTTTTTCACTACTAGCTAAGGATTTAGAGCTGGCACAGGCTAGACTGTCCTCAAGCTATAGGGGCTGATCATGTTTTATTCAGTCTGAAAATTTTTCGTTGCTTTGTTGCATTGACTGTGAAATTAACAAATAGGGACTATCACTTATAATAATAGGAAGCTGTTATATTTCTATGGCATACATGTGGGTGTATTTCTGCCAGTTGACAGAGAATGCCTGGTGTCAAAGGACAAAATGGAAAAAATTATCTTCTCTTTAATTTGCAAGGGAATAAAACTGTGTGCATTTTGTAGCAGCCTTAACTGCTTTTCATGGTGACCTAAAAAAGTTCTGTTTAAAAAGGTGACAGGTTAGGAATTTGTGCATGAAAACGCAACATCAAAAACATAGCCCTTTAAGTGGGAAAGCAGAAGGTAGATCTGTTCCCGTTGGCTTCTCTGAATCTATGGATGCATGCTGTTTTTTTCAGACACTGTGTTGTTTCAGCCAGTGGCAGAAAGCAATAAAGAGTTGTGGGCTGTGATTTAATAAACCTTGTGATCCTGACAGGGTATGTCCTAACCACTTCAGTAGAAAAAAAACTGTAGCTGGAAATGGTGCAAGGAAGAACTGCGTAGACATTTTCAGAGTCACTTTTTTACTGTCTCTCCCAAAATTATGATGCAAAACCTTGTCCTGTTCAAGTATACAGGCATCTTCCTCAAGCCTATAGAGGGGCTAGAAAAACAAGCAGAAGCTTCCTGAGTAATATAGGTTTAATTAGAATACCAAGTAAAAGATCAGGCAGGTTTCACTTCAGAGATGTGAAAAAGACGTGAATAAATATCAGTGATGGTGGGCATTTGTGCTAGGGCCAGCTGTCCACAGAGAATAAAATATTTGCAGTTAGATGATAGATTGCTGGGTTTTATTTTTCCCAGAACTGCTTTTTCCAGCCCTAAATCTAAATCTTCTATATTATACAGATATTGAATGCATTTAAGCAAACTTCACATAACACTATAAACATATGGTACATCAAATAAATTTATCTGGCCAGTTGTGCCACTTTTTAGTTAGTTAATTTTATATGTTTTGCATTAAATGTCTCAGCTCAGCTACAATTGTGAACCATGGTGTTGTTTACCAGCAATTTAAGTAAGTGCAGTGTTTTACTTTTGAAATTAATGTAGTTTAAACACATGCTTGCTACTGACCATAATCTGTCATGGCAGCAGATTTAGAGATCCTGTGTCACTGTCTTGTTTTGGAGCAGCAAACAGCAAAAAGAGGAGAGACCTTCAAAGGTAGCAGCAGAGGAAAAAAGAAACTTCCCTCAATCACTTTCTAGAAGCCATCAGCCAAAGTAATATTTTCAGTCTGCATCAGCAGAATAACTTGTTATACTTGTGTATACTATCAAGAAGCCAAAAAATTTTTGGGGCACCCTGGAAGTAAACATCTTTTTGTTTTCTGCATTGTTAGGCATCCCCTTAGTGGGTATCCATTACTTTTCATCTTTGCTTACAATTCGTTTTAATTTTTATGATATTAAAATGTTCAGATCTGTCACAGATTATTACTGCCTCTGAGTAAGAAGTAGGCTAAAAGAACATGCTATAGTACTTCTTTTTTCAGCAGTGAAAGAATTTTACCTTTCAGGTGTATATTCGGATTCATTACTTCATGTATGTTTGGGCAAGATCTAAATACATAAAAAAAGAAAAAAAAATCAATTTAATTAAATAATAGAAATTTCTAATGTTCTATGAAACTTCTCAAAGAGTCCAGTTTAAATTAATGAGTGAAAACTGCAAGGATAATATCTACATTTGAGAAATGACTTGGCAGATTTGGAAATTCAAAAATCTTGAGTCAAACCTTATATTTCTGTTCACTTACAGCTCTAGATTTGTTGCAGAGCGCTCTACTCCTTTTGCAAACATTCATTTTAGATGCAAATATTCTAACAGCCTTATTGATGCTTTAGCATATTCAGTGTATTGTTGGAGGGATGAGTTTCCTTAGGGACATAGGAGCTAAAACTCTGTTTCCACATGCAGCTGTGCCACTCCACATGGCTCCCTTCCCATTCTGCCAAATCAGTATAACCCTTCCCCTAGTCCAGCTGTGGTGTTCTTCCGTCCTGGTATTCCTCTCCCATAGAGAATATATGAGATGAATTGGTGTGGAAGAATGATATAAACCTTACTCTGGTGGTTGGGTTCTTTACCCACTGGACCATAGCTCTGTATCAGCCTGTCCACAACATTTGTGGATATTTGCAGTAGCACTACTTAGTATTCAGAAGCAACATAAAAAGTTATTTTGTAATGAAGATTTGGCCAGGGATCACATTAAGACTGCATTAATGCACACTCATTTTATCTACATCTAAGCACCCACCCTTGGAATTGCCTAAAGTTTGGGAAATACCAACACAAACCTCTGAGCTTCAACTAGCCCACTCTTACAATTATAAAATAATTTAGGTTAGCAGCAGATTTTGAGCACAGGGTGAAGCTGAGTGGTTTCCTGTTCAGTGAGCAGGCTGTAAACCACACAAGAGCGTACTAGAGTAGAGTGTGTGATAATAGCATGGATGCATCAATAATAAAACTTTTATTTATATTACTTATCAGTGATTTAAAAAGTAATTTTTTTACTTACTTATTTTTTGGCAAAGCTGTTTTCCTGCTGTTTGAATCTGCTGGGTGATATTCTACTGTTTTCCTGTTGGCTCTGACAGAATTGAACAAAGTTTACTGTTAGACAGCAACAATAAGTGGGGAAGAAATGCAAGTGCAAGCAGAGCTCCAAAACTAATTTTCGAAACTTTTCAATGCACATATGTAAATAATTACCTTCTTCTCTATCTCAAACATTTTCATTCTCTGAATATTTTCCTGATTTTTTTTGTTTTCAGCTATTTGGAAAAAAGAACAACGGTTTCCTGCTGAGGGAATGAGAAGCTGGAAGCCTAATTCCTGCATCCACTGTTTTGGTTACATTAGAATAGGGTACTTATTGAATTCAACTGAATAGGAATTAAAACCCAGGGGCACCTATCCAAGATCTCTATTGCTGGTAAAATAGTTGCTAAACACCAGTGGTGTAGCTACCAAAACAACACAGCTCAGTTCTCTTGGCCTCTCTCCTTCTGTCTGCTCTTGAGCCTCTCAGAAACAGAGCTCCTTATTTTACTCAGGTGAAATAGTACTGATCTATAAATCCTTGAAAACAAAACTGAGATGATTTCCACTTTTACCTTTTGACTACCAGACATTTCAGTGTTTTCAGCAAAAAGAGTTAGGATCATCTTACAAATAATTCCTACAGATGAAAAGATGGTCATGTCCTTTTGGACCTAGTCCTACTCAAACTCATTTAAATTCATAGATCCTGTAATCAGTGTTGCCAAATCAGGTTTCAGTTTTTCTTTACAAACATGCCCCAAAACCTAGTTGAAACAAACAACCAAGCAACCAAACAAAAACCACCCACACACACACTTTAATCAATATTTAAGTGCACACATTGCTAATGAATTTTTCTAACTGTCATCTCAGACAGTTTATTATGGAAATACTAAAGGGCACAAATGCAAGGATGCAAATTTTAGAAGAATGACAAGATATGTTTATTTTCAGCTGTGGATTTAGCAGGAGAGGTATGCTTGAGCAGTTGCTATGGCTATAGAGAATTTTGGTTAGGTGGTTAAATCTGTACTGCAGTGATATGTCTCTGGAGCACGTAGAATACGAACAGGTAACTGATTTCTGTCATCTCAGTGCTCTTTATCATTCATGTATAATTTTTTGTCTTTTAAAAGAACAATTTCATTCCTTGCAAAACTCTTCCCCCAACTCCCCCAAGGCAGTCTGTATCAGAAATGAAAAAGGCTGTTGCAAGAGTGTTATACATACAGTGAACATAATTTTTGTGTGTTTGAATTTGCTTCATTCCTCCCTGCCCCTTTCTGTGGCAAATTTCCCAACATGCACCTGCAGAGTGACCTTCTGCAGGTTCTCCTTTGCCTGCAGCAGGGAACTATTTTAGTCTGTTTAGGCAGTTTTTGTCTCTGTGTGAGATGCAGCACTGAGGTTTTACTGGTCTCTCTATGAGTCCATCACACCTACATACATGTTAGTGCTAACTAGTAGCATAAATGGCTCAGGATTTGTCATGAAACTTATCATGGCTGAGACCATGAGGACATTTAGCACCTTTTGAATGTTCTATGCTAATAAAATTCTGACCTTGCTTAAAAAAAGTCCTTTTCACCAGTTTTTGCTTTAAAATACAGCTATGCTATTTTTAAAATCCCCATGTCTAATTGTAGGGCCAAAGCATCTTTCCTTCACAGAATTTTCTTCATTCTCTGTTCAATGTACAGCAACATTGTTTCCTCCTGCAAAAAGGTGGGATTTTTTTTAATGCAATTCAAGACACTTTCACCTCCTTTTACTTAAGCAAAATGTAGAATTTCATTTACTGGCTGTGTTCTATAACTTTTCCCATTTATGATACTCATAGCTGACTGACCAGATACAAAATCCTAAATTTTGTGTTTGTGATAGTACAGATTAGTGGCACAGACAGAGCAGCAATACCCATTCCCCTCGAGATTCAAGTTACATTATATATGGCCAGAAGATATACTGGGGAGAAAAAGTGAGGGTAGACTTCATTTGAAATGATGATTGACTCATATTTAAATGCAGACCAATTGTAATGGAGCACATACAGAAAAAGTAATTACATTTACATTAAAGTCAACCAAATTCATCTTGATGGGTTCTGTTGCGATAAGTTATTATTAATTTATGATGAATTGGTTGTATAAAAGTGTCTGTTTGAAAGATCTTATAATTTCCAAGAGCTATGCAATTATTAGGTAAATTTTAAGACACTCCATTTGAAAATTTATTTATTTTACTGCATTTAAGGGGATTGTTACCAGATTAAATTTTACTTCCTAAGAACAAAAGTTGGCTAAGTACAGGTGATTAAAAGAGTCAAAAGTCCATTTCCTCTTATCTTGATTTTCTCACTTCTGTTTCAACAGTGAAACAACAAGAACAAAAGTAGTGATCATATTTACTAGCTCTCTGACTGCAATACTTTGCATGTAACACTTCAATATTGCTTGATGTTTTCTTCAATCAGTTACTACATTCCAAAGGCCCTGCTGTATTCATGTCAAATCCTTCTTCATGACAGACTGTACATCGCCTAATCTGGCCCAAAATATCCAGAAGCAATTGCTTATTGCTTAAACATTATTTCGGTATTTTGGTTTAGTTGTTGTTTATTTTCACAGTTATTTGCATATTTATTTGGTTTTGCAGAAATATTTGAGAGATCCTGTTATATATATATTTGGTTTTGCAGATATGTTTGAGAGCTCCTATCATAGAACAGTCCTCCTGTGACAGATGAGTCACAATTGTAAAATTAGTCCCAGTCCAAAGGATGCATAAACCAAGAGAAAATAGGTGGATGCAACTGAAAAATGGGAATAAAACAATAAGCTGAAATTAGAAGGAGTTTTTCTAGAAGGAAGGGAATAAAACATGGAGCATGGAACTCTGTGCTGAATGTAGACATCTGAAGGGGGTCAGTCCCTAATTTGAAAAGTAGGCACCTGTCAGGCCTGTGAGGAGAGAAAACCACATTTGTATTTCATTTTTGCCTTTCAATTCCTATTATTGAAAGAGGTCAGTATTATATTTTGTAGGTTACTTAATACAACAAAAGGGTCATATTACTTAACGCTCTGATTATATCAATCCATGGCTGAAAGCTATTTTCTGAATAAATTGTTGCCAGGGTGACTGTTAAAGGATGCTCTCGTTCAGAAACCATCCTGTTCCCTGAAACAGCTACTAAAGGTGGTATGTTCACCACATGTGTCAGTGAGACTGGACTTTGGGGGACTGGGCAATCACAAGGTCCTTCAGTTACATGGTGGTTTGAAAGTGCATTGCACCGTTCATTTTGTCTTCTGGTCGCATTCATGTGCGTAGATGCTGTTACTTAATAGCAGGGTTTGGGTTGGGAGGAGGCTGACCCACCTCTGCTGTGGCCTGGATTGAGCAAAACTGCAGTGAGGAGGGCAGAAGTAATTTTAAAACAGTTTAAATCTACCAACAATTAAAATTGTCAAAAACTTCTAAGGAAGTGCATAGAAGAGAGTTCACTTTTGGAAATGATACCTGCAAGCAGGAGAGATTATGAACCTGGCTTGATTGGGTTGGTCACTATTGGAGATAAGCTTGGATTTCAAAGTTGGCTGAACATAGGTGTGCCTTGCATTTTGAGTGCCTGGGTATATCTTGCCTGGCCTTGAGATGCTGCTCAAGAGGGTTATAGGTCTTTTTCAGATTTGGATTGAACTTCTTTGGCTGGTGCCTGTCGTGTCAGACACCTCAAAACAGGGTCTGAAATCTCAAGCTTGCTGAACAGGGAGCTGCTGAGAGCTAGCAGAGAGCAGCTGCCTGAAATGAGTCCTGGTGGCTGCTCAGGCTGCAGAGGAGGTGCAGCCAGTGCTTGCAGAACACAGCTGGGAGCATCAGGCAGACACATTCCTCTGAGGAAAAGTGAGGGATAGCTATCCACTACCTTTTGTATGAAATAATCTAGTAGTCAGAGAAGGTATGTAACTTCATATTGTGACCATTACTGTGTCTTGCTTATATTTGTTCTCCACTGAAAAGAAAAGAGGTACAGGAACCCAGTGTGGGCTCCTGTGCCCCAGCTGGGCACCTGCACTCCTTGGATCTTCCCTCACAGTTTGCTTATGTGCTGACGAAGGAGGGGAGGTTTTCTGCACGGTGCCTGGGCAGGTGATGAATGTTTCTCACCGGAATACCCTGAAGTCCTCATCCTGTGGGTGCTATCCACAAAGAGGGCTTGGATCTCTCAAAAGGTGAGCCCAGATATTCCTGTCCCTGAATGCTGTAACTATGAGCAGAAGGATGGTGTGAGAGTTTTGGAGAGGCACAGTTACCTCCCTATGTATGTCAGATATTTTTGCTGTACTGGCTCTGGCTGGGATGGAGTTAATTGTGCTGAGAGCAGTCTGTAGGGTGCTGTGCTGTGGATCTGTGACCAGAGCAGTGTTGACAACACACTGTGTTTCGGCTGTTAGCAGTTCTTGCACAGCACCAAGGCTTTCTCTCTTTCCTGTTCTGCCCTCCCAGGGTGTAGGCTGGGGGGTGGGCAGAGGCTGGAAGTGGACAAAGCCGACCCCAGCTAACCCCAGGGATATCCCACGCTGCACAACATGTGCTCAGCAAAAAAATGAGGGTTCTTTTTCTTTTTGGAAGACAGCCACTGCTCAGTGATTGCCTTCACACCACTTGTTTTGTTTCAGGTTTTTTTCTTTTTCTTTCCTTTGCTTACTAAACTGTGTCTATCTCAACCCACAAGTTTCCTTACTTGCTTTCCATCTTTCCCCAGCCAGGGGTAGCCCGCTGCAGGCACATCAGCAGGTAGGGATTATGGGAAGGGAGAGAAGAGCCATTTGACCTTTCAGCAGATCACAGGGGGTTAAGGATCACAGTTTTGACACTGGCATATAAATATCATCCAAGGCAAAAGCCTGACCACTTTTATATAATCCCAACTACTGCCCTAAAATGGAGCTTTTTGGTTCTTTTAATTTTTAAAGGTCAGTTTTATGAATCAGTAATAAGATCATCCATGGCAACATTGTAAGTCACTGTTGTGACTTACGAAAAATACTCTATGAAACAGATGCTCTTTTGATTACCACATCTAAACTACAATAGTCCTCCAAGTGTGCTGTGTTGGAGGAGACTTGTTCTGTTCTTTTTACCTGAATAAATGCTAGGAACATAATAATAAATATTTAAGGCTCTATTATCTTAGCAAAATTATGTAACTGATCACTTGCAAAACAACTCAGAAATTATGATTGGAACAATTAATTTGGATTCTCTTCTTCCAAAAAGAGTGCTCCAGGTTTCCCTGGCAACCTTTAAAATGCTATGTGTAAATACGGAAACCAATCAGCACACTATCAGTTCAGATAACCTCACAGAAACACAAGTATTATGAACAGCAATTAATTATTGTACTGGTTAAATGAAGATTTTAGAAATGTTGAATAAGAACATTTCTGTAGTACCAAACTGCAGTAACAAGCTGCAAACTGCCAGCTCTTTAGAAGAATCATAGTCATAGAATGGCTTGGGTTGGAAGGCACCTTAAAGATGATCTAGTTCCAACCAACCTGCCATGGGCAGGGACACCTTCCCCAAGACCAGGATGCCCATGACCCCAGCCAACTTGACCCTGAACACTTCCACAAATGCTCAATGTATTTCAGTGCCTCACTACACTCACACTAAAAAATTTCTTCCTAATATCTAATCTAATCCTGCTGTCTTTCAGTTTGAAGCCATTTCACCTCATCCTGTTCCTACATGCTCTTGTAAAAAGTCTCTTTCCATCTTTCTTGTAGGCTCCCATTGGATACTGGAAGGCTGCAATTAGGCCACCCCAAAGCCTTCTCTTCTCCAGGCTGAACAATCCCAATCCTCTCAGCCTTTCCTCATGGGAGAGGTGCTCCATCCCTCTGATCATCTTGGTGGCCTCCTCTGGACTCACTCTAGCAGGTCAATGTCCTTCCTGTGCTGGGGACTCCAGAGCTGGATGTGGTACTCTAGTTCCACATATAAAATCGTAGAAGATGTTGAAACTAGCTTTATCAGAGAATTAAGTCCCTGGTGAATGTGTTATGAATGCCACTTCTCTGATACTGGTTAGTACAGGTATTCAGGCTGACAATTAATATACAGAGAACACACTTCTATTTGTGTTGCATATCATCTCGTGTGTAATTGCTGTAGTGAATCCTAGCCAGGTGACTTTGCATGGGATGAGAGAAAAAGAGAACAAAAGGTAAGCCATTGTGGCTGAAGTAAGGGTTGGCTCTCTACTAAGGCATGTTTCAAGCCAAAAGTTTGCAATCTTTCAGGAGGGGAAAATATTTAACTCAGTCTTAATTGCAGATACCGACAGAGATTTCTCCTTTTAAGCCATTGCTGTTCCGAAACTGAGATTTGGTCTTTGTTGTTGTGCATGACACCATGCCTTGCAAAGAAATGCCTGGAAAAGATTCAGTCTTTGGCATGGTTTTCTTCCCACAACTTTTGTACTGAATCAGATAAAACATATTCACACAGCATCAGAGAAGTATGGGTCATTTCAAGCCAAATGCTGCAATATAATTTGAACGACATAGCAAAGATTTCTTGGTGAGGTGTGTCATGAAGATTTTGCCTCTGAATAAAGTGGTATGAGCAATGAGCCTGCCCCCTCCTTGCATTACCCTTCCTGTATGTTTCCTTAATGGTATATACATTGCACAAGGCAGTAGCACAGCTTCAGTAACAATAGGTACTTGTTTAAGCATACCACATCTCACCTCAGGTCCATACATTTGAGACCAACCTGCTTTTACAGAATCCACAGCATATTGGAAGGGACTCACAAGAATGACCCAGTTCAACTCCTGGACCACAGGAAATCCCCAATTTAGTCAGGTTCCTGTAGTTTGAACTATTGATAAATTGTCAGGCAGTGACTGGCTGGCTGAAGTGATGCTGTCAGGAGAGACAGGGGCTGTGGGTACCGGGAAGGTAACCACAGACATTTGGCACTTGTAAGAATGCTGTTGCAAGGCCTGGGTACCTGTAATTACTGTTCATATTACTACGCTTGCTTATGCCAAGGACTTTCTTATCTGAAATAACAGCTCTGCCATGGCAGAGTATAGAGCAGAGAGATTAGGCAAGCAGTGGATTGAAATAGAAATGCTTAATAAGAATGAATAAAAATTGTCTCTCAGTAAGTTTTGCTAAACTCACCAAAACCCATGTATTCTATGAGAAGATGAGTAAGACTACAAAGGAACCAAATCTATCATGCAGGATTTTCACATTTTCCAATCCAAGCAGGTAAATACTAAACTGAGTGGACATGACTGAGGGAATTCTTTATGCGTATAAAGTGGTTTATAGTAACATAATAACAGTAAAAAAAGATGCTTTTGAAGCACTGGTGGTTTGTGATCATAGAAATTGAAGTCATTGAATTACAATGCCCCATCTGAATCTGTTCCTGGGATGATATTAACACTCTGTAGAGGTTTAGGGTTGCATCACTGTGACTACACTCATTTTTACATTGTCTAGCTTCTGTGCAAACCTGTGAGATATTTCACATCTAAATCATAGAGCGTTTCTTCTGGAATGAAGAGCAAAGGTGTGAATGGGCAACAAATGTATTTTACTTTTTCATGAAGATCCTTGTAACAAAAGCAGTCTCAGAAGACACACAGAATTTGAAAACATGCCATGTAAAGATAATTCTACCTACAGCATGTGTCTTGCTGAATGTTCATATATATATATATTTTAAATTATTTTCTCTTTTTTCCCTCTCGTAAGCAGTACATTTTTCAGTCTTTTTCTGTGTTAGTATCTACCAAGTTATTTTTACGGTTTTTTAAGTTTGTACATCAGAATATATTGCTTATCTCCACACCTGCATCTTGTAATGAAGGGTGCAAATCCCTATTCACATGGGAAAGTCAGAGAGAAAAATATTTCACTTCTTAAATCTCTCACTAGTCCTTGAAATCTTGGAGTTACCACCTGCCAGACATTTTGGGGACTGCTTTTTGTGAAAAATGAAGCTAAGGCCTTCTAGTTTTTCACTATTTCCACTCACCTAGGGAATACCTAGGAATCCCAGCCTCAGTGGTTAGAGGAGCTGAAGATTTATTATCTCCCTCCTCCATGGATGAGCAACATCCTGGGAGCAAACAAGCAGTCAGGCAGATGATATTGTATCTCAGAGGATGCGGTGCTGGCTACAACTGCTTGCCAGAGATCCTCGGGGGTGCTGTGGGACTGAGCACTGCCCAGGGTGTTGTCATTACGTGTGTAGCTCTTTCTAGCACATACTAGAGGCCAGACTCTGGCAGTCTGCCCCCTAGCCCTAGGCAAACCTGCTGTTTCAGCGGACATTTGACTTAGGGTTAAGTGCCTGGATCAAAATTCCCTCCTTATTCCCATTATGATGTTAGTTTGCTACTTCTCTACAACAGCAAATCATAAAACAACCTGAGCCTACCTACTGCATATGACAGGCAAGTAACAAGGTAGAACTTGGAGAAAATGCCATTTCTGTTCTTCCTCGCTACCTGCTGTCAGGAAGGAGCTAGCAGGTAAGCAGCTTTTAATTTAATTTCATTCCATCTGAGTCAAGGTGGACTAATCTGCATATAAATGTAATAATGTAAGTCCTTGATCCCTCCCTCTCAGACATAGAATATAGCCTAAAATATGGCTCTTAGTATCCAGGGAGAATAAAATTACCCTACCCAAGGTTGGAGTGAAATATATATCTGGTGAAAAGAGCAGGGTACGCTGAAGCACTCCAGCTCACAGCTACTGTCCTCTAAACCTATATCCACATTCTTAGTATCTGTGAATCCAACAGTGTCACACTGTATTTACAGGCTACCAGTGAAATCCAGTTTATAGGAGGATGAGAATGATTGCTCCAAGTGTTCTCACAGGAGTGGTTTCCGTGCTGTATTAGAGGTAAGCATAGTGGTAATTCTTCCAAGTAAAAATGAAAGCAAGCAAGTACCTCCACAGCTGTTTCTTTCATTTATAAACATATTGATGGAGTTTTTGAATCATAAGCAAAACACAAACAAAAATAATTAATTTTATTATTTTTCATTTTTTAAATTACCTCATTGTATTTTTTTTTTTTTAAGGAAAACAGCCACTGGCATTTCCCAAACACAAAGTTCTTCAGGGAGAACAACAAATAGTAAACCAGTGGTTTCTGCAGGGGATTTCTGACTGGAAAACTGCATTTATTAATTATATGTAAATTTCAGAATATTTTGATGTCTTGATTTAGCAATCTGTAGAACTCACACTGAAAAACCAAATGTAAGAAATACTTCATTTGGGAGAAGGTGAAGAGGCTTTGCTGAATAGGTTATATTTTCTTATTTAAACATTCATATCACTCAGATTTGGGTCTTAAAATATAAATTACATGGTTGAATTAACCTGCTGCTGACTCAGTGTCAGCACTCATGTTTGAAAAGAGTAGTTTTTCTCTGGCTGTATCTAAGTGCCTCTGAAAATATAAAAGAACCACTAAAAGTCCTCCACTTCAGAAGAATTATCCCTTCCTCTCTCTCAATTATCCATCTTGGCGTAAAAGCTCATGTTCTTGACCTGTCCTACATTGCAATTGGTGTCTGTTCTGGCTAATCCCAGACTAACCCTCTTCTCGCTTTTGACCACTCTTCTACAGTTGTGACCCCCTCTGGAGGTACAAATTCTGCAGAAGTCATGGCTGGACACCTGCTCAGCACTGCCGGCTGCTCCATCCCGTGGCTTCCTGGGATTTTGGTTCACGCTGCCAGACAGCAGCAGACGTGCACTTAGGGGAAAAGCTGGGTGTCTGCGTGAAAAGCTTACTAAAGGAGAGGGACTGAAGGGGAATAGACCTTGCTGTTTCTGAAGCCTTTGTGAATAAGTGCTTGACTCTGGTAGCTGGCAAAGGTGAAAACCAGACACGTTTCACAAGCAGCACGATGCTAATTTTAGGAAAGATTTCTTAAATAATCTTTCAACTTTCAGCTGCAGCCTGATGTTTCATCTTTGTCTCAGTTCTTCTCTCCTTGAGGGCCATTCAACAGAAACAGAGTCCAGGAACCACAAACAAACTATTTTGTAAATAACTGGATTTTCATAAAGGATCAGCACCAACTTGTTAGGTGAAGTTTGTCTTTGATGCCTGAACATGATAAAACTTGAACAGTCCTCACGTTTTCTGTCCTGTGTGCATGAAGTAGTCTTGAAATTAGACTGGGAATGGGGCTTGACTCCACACCAGGCTAGTTAATTTCTTCCATTTAACTGTAATAATTTATTTTTTATTCATATATTTATTTCTTGCGTCTTTAGTTGCTGTCCGATATTGCTTCGAGGAGCAGAGGCCAAACATACTGCTTTTGTGTCTGGGGAGAGCACAGTGATTAGGCTACTTGGTAAAAAACAATAGTGCTAACTTAATGTCATAACCCTCTCAAAATATCTCCTTCACCTCTACTACTTCTGCAGTTCATGGCAGAAAATTAATATGACATCATTCCATCATCAATTCCATTCATAATCAAACGAACGCCAAATAAGTTTATGGAAAAATTCCCACTGACTTTCAAAGGGTTTGATCAGATCCCTATAATGCTTTTCTTTGCAATAGAAGTCTGTCAAAAAACAGGACTGCAAATGAACTGCTTTTCCAACTTTCCTTTTTCAATAGTGGTACCATTACTGCATGCCCTTATTCTGGCATACTGCAGAATACTTTTGTATGGACATGTTAATGTTTAGATCTACATTCCAAACAAGTTAAGAAATTCAGCAAAATGAACTAAAGATTGACAACAATAATAAATAATTAAAATAATTAAAATAATGCCATCCCTAGTCTCCACTCTTCAGATTATGTGCCTGGCAAAAGCCAACTCTAACCTCCAGTCCCAAATTAAACGACGCAAGGTTAAATGTCAATAAAGTATGTGAAAAATATCTGCAAATATAAACTTGTGCTGGGAAAGTCAGTCAAATGAGAACTGGTAGGCTCCACTTCAGGAAAAAAGATACTTCAGCAGTGTCTTTGGTGAAAGCTGAAAAGAATTATGCTGGATTTTTAAGTCAAACTTAATCCATTTACAACAAACGAATGTTTCATTCAATATACATCCAAAATTACCATTGCTGATGTTCTTTCTCCCCTTACAATATGGGACAGAACCTAGAGAAAGAGGTCCAGGAGAGTCAAAAGGAAGGCATCATTTATCCTCTTCTGCCTTGGCTATTACCACAAACCTCCTCCAGAAATTCTATACCTTGTTCAGTATGTGTATGCACTTTTCCAAAGGAATTACTTTCTGTTAATAAAAAAAAAAATATTCTCAGGTATTTTGGTTTTCCATTGGTATTCATGTGAGTCAATAAATCTTTTTTTTAAATTTCTTGCTGCCAAGATGTCAGTGATAGCCACAGAGGTACTCTCTTTTGATAGATCAGAAATTTCATGTTGGAGAAGGAGGGCTGCAAAAGTCTTGCACTTTTCTCTGCAATATCACCAGTACTATCATCAGGATTCTACCAAGAGGGGAAGGAGCACTTCAGAAGCTTAAAGGCTGCCAAATGTGAACATGTACTGGAAGAAGGGAAAATTATTTTAATTTACAAACATGAATTAACATACTGAGACCTGGTTCATTATAGTACATTTTTGCACCATTAATCCTTTAACGTGGGCCAGTAATACTGTTGTCTTTAAGGTTTCTATGATATCTACTACAGTAAAAAAACTCAACAAAATGTATTTTCAAGATACCACCAGAGGAAGGCTTGATGAGTCTAGGGAGTCACTCCATCCTTAACTACTGAAGAGAACGTTAATGTATTTGTTTAAAACCATGCTTTTTTAAATGGAATGTTTTGCATAATGTGATGGTTTTTTGCTGTAGTGACATCAGCCTCAGAGGTTCTTCACTGTCTCTATAGTGCCCTCATATTTTCAGCTAACCCATTGGCACAGTATCAGTGCAGGCTCTGTTGCTTGTCCCTGAGGGTGTTCAAAATGCTACCAGCTGATTTACTTTCAAGGCCAAGATCAGTGGTGCTGTACCCAGCCAGCTTCACTATGATGGTGTGCCCAATGGGATGACTTCAGAAAAGTCCTGTAAAAGACTGGACAATTTTCCATCTAATTCAACAGATCACTGGAATTGCTAAACCCGATACTTTGGTCTCAGCTTCAAAAACAATGTTAGTAATATTTAACACTCGATAATGTCAGTTACAACCAAAATCTCTTTGGAAGTGGGATCCATATTCAGTATTTCCCCATGCTGAATTGACCACCGACACATGCACAAAACCCCATCTATTTTTCTGAAGGAAGAAGATTAGGTAAGCCATTTGTCCTTGCTTTAAGTCGATCTGCAACTTATTCTTGTTCATGCCCAGAAGTAAAAACCCAAGAAACCTATCTTCATTTTTTTTTTTTTGCCATTGCTATGCTTTAACCCATTCAGCAGCTAAACTCATTCGCAGATCTTATCCCAGCCTATAACTGATCCAGAAATAAACTGTGCCTTTTACTATATTTATTTATTCCCTGAGTGGAACTTAGCCTTAACTGTACTTGAGCAAAACCTTTCATAGACCTAACCACCGTGCTGCTGTTGTCAGCCCACATCCTAATTCCGTGGGGTTTTTCTGACACTGTTTAAAGCTATCTCATAAATCTATGCCTTTAGCCTCAACCCCCAGTTCTGAATCTTAAAGGTAGCTCAGAGGCTCTTGTCACTACTCATCATCTACTGCCAGGACCCTGAGAGCACCAACAGTCCTTAAAGGCTCTGACCAGCCAATCCTGGGGCCACTGGCCCAGCCTGATGCCCTGGCCCAGGATCCCCATTTCAGTCCAACAGGGCTGTCAGGCCCTACCCAATGAATTCACAGAAATTCCAGACTCCAGCTTAGCCACAGCCATGCCCATGTCTGTCCATGGACCCTGCTGATCGATACCCCAATCCACAAAGGGCTTCCCAACATGATTTTGATGCTGCCCAACAACCACAGTGCTGTGTCCGACCTTTACTATCCCCATCAGATAAGACCAGAACCCTGACGAGCAAACTGACTTCCCAGGGTAGCCTTGCCCCTGCCTCACTGCCGTGAGTTTGTCTGGTCTGGACCCTGGGCTGAATCTGGCTATCAGTGCCTGGAAAAGCCCTTGCTCTGATAGTCCTATCAATTCCCTTGACTCCTGGCTCTCCATCCCTTGGGACAGTTTTTATCCAAGCTCTACCAATGTGATCAAATCCACCATCATATTTGCTTCATGCTCATTTAATTCCCTCACCTCTGCCCCAGACACCTTTGTGTCTCAACAAACCATATCCATATGTAAAGTCACCTTTGGAAATGTGCATTTTCTGTCCCTATGGGTCTCACTGTCGTTCATCAACACAACCATCTTCTCACTCTTACTCTCCGAGAACTTTACACTAACTCTGATTCTAGTACTAATTATAACACAGCCTCAAACCAAGAGAGGCTCTTTGTCCATAGTGGCAGGAGCATTCACTTAACCTCAAATGCCTTTCTGAGACCTGTAATAAACAAGCTCTGGTTACTTTAGTTCCAAACTCCAGTCCCAGATCTGACTGTGTCCCAAATGTAAACAGTGCTTCATAACCCCATCTCCACACCCCACATCCCACCCATCAACTGGATTCACTTCTATTGACTGCTTTCAATTCAGCCTCCAGTACTTTCCACACAGCTACAGTGGCTTGGCAGAGATTCGTGGACACTTGGCTGTACTTGAGACATTTGGCCAGACTACTGATAAAGGGAAAGGGTAAAGCTGACCTTGCCCCGCTTATTGGATTCCTTTGAGTTATTAGCTCCTTGTGACCCATTTAATGTTTTTAATAATTTGTCCTGAAAATTCTCCGATTTCTAAAAATAGAATTAGGGTGATAGTGCATATACTAAGGGAAGCAGAAAAAAAAAAAAAAAGTCAGGAAATTCCAATTCTTTGCCAAAAACTTAAGGACTGATGCCTGCTAAAGCTCTGCTCTCCCAGCCATGGTTCCTGTCTTGCTTTCCCAGAAGCCAGTGATAGCATATGTACCTTAAAAACTTTTAAGTGCTTGTGTGTGATCTAAAAGGTGACATTCTAAGCACACAGTTTTTGAAATATCAATGTTTAGCACGTAAAGGAAAGCACATGGGAAGGAAATCATGAGTGTGTTCAGATCAAAACCATAGGAGCATCAGATGCTCTACCAGTTGCTGGAACATTGACCTTAATAAAGCTATGACAACTCACACAAGCTGATCTCTGCACCACAGGGCAGGGAGAGTCATAATGCCTTTGAACTGTTTTCCTCTTCTCCCTAATGCAGGCTACAGTTATGTCAGATGTACATAAATTGCTCAGAATGAAGAATTAGAATGAAAAAGAATATTGCATTGGGGAGAAAAAAAGGGCAATAAGAATTACAAGCATGTCTTGGCTCTGATACAGTAAAATAAAACTAATATTTAGTACAAATGTATTATGATTTTTGCCTACTCCCCCAGTCACAGACCACCTAGAAAAGCGTTTTCCAACATCTCATAGAGAGGCATTACTTTAAAACTTTCACCATAAACTGGAAAATCCAACATATTTTGATAATAACAGATGGTTATGACGTGAATATGGAGCTGTATGTCACTCCTGGGGCTTTATGGCTATTCAGAAGCCACTTGAATTATATGCTCATGGTTAATAACATCAGCAGAGCCACTCCAGTTAATTACAGCATTATAGTTACTCCATGGTTCTCTATTATACTTTAAGTTGCAGTAAGAAAAGGGCAACCATATAATCCCTCCAAAGACATTGTACTGCCCTTGTTAAAAAGACTGAAAAAGCTTCATAGCTGCAGACAAAATGTAGACCCCCGTATGGAACAAGAGATACTCTTTAATGTCTCTTGCACAGAGCAGCTGAATTGACAGTAATTCCAGCCTGGCCAGATAGCAAACATTGTACTGCTTCTCATTGTGGGCTAATAAAATGCAATGTTGCCTCTTGCCTAGAGAAGGGAGGGAGGAAATGGGAGGTGTAATGAGTATGCAGAAAGGACTCTCAGGAAGCTTCAAGCTGTCTCCAGTTTAATTTAGCTTTTGCTCCTGATTTCATCTGATTCCCTACATTTTTGTCTCTTTTCATTTCATTTTGAAGGAGAGGAAACATATAAACAAAGCCAAATACACTAGAATGCCTTGTTTATGGAATAATTCAGACAAAGCGAAATAAAGCTATTTCACTGAGAAAATCTTAAGAGTTTTTTAAAGAGACCTTTTTGTCAGCAAGGCTGTAAATTATTGACTTAGATTTTTCATTAAAAATAAAAGGGCAAACTCTTCAAAGTAGGCTTCATTTCAGATGAAATAAACCCCGTGACTAAAAATGGAATTGGTAGCCCCCCAAAAGCCTGTTCTTACTTTTCTGGTCCTGTTGGCTCAATACACCCTTGTAAACAATGGACCAGCAGGGGTTTTCCTATTGTGTCCCTTGCCCACCTCTAGATCCTCTCCTTAGAGTCCAAACTCAGGAGATGGAGAATGGCAGAACCACATTATCTNGATTAATCTAGAAAATACTATTTACACATATATCGGTGGGATTTTTTTAAAGCAATGTTATGAAATCTGTGCTTTACCCCAGGGTGAGCCAAGCTTCCCCTAGATACAGTGTCTCTGTGATGAGGAGCTTGTTCTCACTGGCTTTGCCACCCTTACAGAGTGGCAAAAGCTGCAGTCTCACTCTTGCCTCTCCCTTCACATGCCGAGCCATGTGCTTGAAGTGTTTTAGTTGTTTCAGAAAAAGTCTAGGAAATAATGCCATCTTTCCATGTAGTAGCACTGACCTTTTTGCAGCTTGAACATTGTACCTGGCTAGGAGTCATTCCTCAGTATACTGTATAAATACTTCAGAGGCTTTGACTGATCATAGGAAAGTTCTACCTAGACATTCTAATAAAGGCAAGTCTTACTTGCAGCACCTTACCAAGCTACAGGAGGTATATGTCGGATCCTTTGGAAAGGAAAACCTGTGAAAAATGTAAATAATTCACAAATTCTAAAATCTAAGTCTAAATAATCTAAAATCCTTCATCTAAATAATATTTTAGAGTATAGCTGTATTTAAAATTGAAAATTAGTGTTACAGATGATTTCCAATTTATTAAAATGTATACATTAATCAAACTGATGATGAAAATCTCTGGATCACAAAATCTAGCATATGTTGAAGCTGGCATCTTAATTCTAGCTCTAGTACCAGCTGTGGAATCTATGCCTTTGAAGTACTCACAGCTGGGGCTGAAGCTCCTCTCTGCAGACAAAGAAATACACTGTCTTAAAACACCGCCTTTAAATTTGCTGTGGCTTAGTTGGAACTTGAAGAGTTGTTTCTTAATACAGAGAGACATCTCTGTGTCTACTTTAGAGGCAGGTGATACCACAACTTCAGTCTCAGATGTAGTTAAAACCCACTCCCACGGCAAAAGTAAGCCACCAGCTTTAAAACACAGGTTGAAATTCAGTTTATAGCTATGTTACACTCAGACACAAAGACCCTGGCTTAAATTTGAGCTCCTTTCCCATGCAAAATGTCATTTAATCAATTGCAATATTTCTAATGTACCTATAGCCCTCCTGTTTGAATACCTATGCCTGCAGCTCAGCAGGATTTTTTCCAGAACAAGCAGAAAATAAGGTCTCTGGGTTCGAGCTCCTTGGTTTAGCACAGCAGGGCATTCTCTGCTGAGCTGCCCCTACCTGTGAGCACTTCAAAGGAGCAGTCGCAGCAGGGGCTGTGGCTGAAACCAAAAGCGGTGGTTTGATCTAGCACGGGAGATTTCAGCAGTCTTCAGCCTCGAGGGCAACTTGTTCATTTAAAAAATGTATTTTAAAGGGATATATTGCATGGCTGTTATTAGACCTTGAAGAGAGTAATCGCAGCTGCGTGTTCCTTCCCTCTGGTCAGCTTTGTGAGAAAATGAAACAGAAAAACAGAAAGGAGGATGAGTGCACTGTTCCAGAAACCCGGTGTTAACCCCATTTCTGTACTGCACTCCAAGAGCGAGAGTATGTGGAAGGGTGAACCACAAAGGTTGTTTGTGCTCTTTGATGTTATTTTGTGATGTACAAAGAGAGTTCCATTTGAGATATTTTTTCCTTTGTGGTCTTTGTTAAAAATATCAGGAATAATGGGTTTGTCTTTGCTTTTTGTACCAGATGACTGACTGCAGCAAGGTTTTGAGAGATTTTGGGAATATCTTTTTTTTGAGCATGAAAGAGAATGTTGTCTGTAACATAGTTTAAGCCCATGGATTTAAAGCTGTTATTTGAATAGATTTCCATGTTAGAGGGAATAAATGGCTTTATTTTTCTTACGATAGGAGAGAAAACATGTGTACCTCTTATTTTGTATTATTTTACCTACTATAACTGTGATATGATAAATGCTAAGTGACTTTGTACATATGGGATTGTTCCACAAAAGTTATACTGGTCAGGTCCACAGGCATGGGTTTTGCTGCCAGCCGAAGGAACTACTGTAGTTCATTCAGTGACTAAGGAATGTCTGTATTTACAGAATGTGTGTCATGGTCTAAATTAACACGACCATTCTTTTGGATTTTATCAAGCATTCAAAATTACAGACCCACACTGGGTGAGTCCTGCCACTGATCAGTCATGGAATCATAGACTATCCTATGTTGGAAGGGAACCACAAAGATCACAGTTTTAAAAAAAAGGGTAAGCTAGGATGGAGAACTGTCTATCTATGCATTTGACACCTCTAAAAGCTATAAAAAAAGTATATATAAACCTGTCAGGACCTTAGAAATGGTTCTTAATTTTCTAATTAGTGTTTGCCCCTTCTTGTTTGTAGGTCCAGGGCCCCATGAAAGTCTAACTTCCTTGAAAATGAAGTGTGTTTTTGTGATAGCTCAGAAAATCTGTATTAATGAAGTCTTCTCATTTAGCTAAACCTGAGCACTCCCTTTCCCCATCTGAAGAAGAAAAAAATCTGCAAGTGCAGCATGAGTATAATTTTTCAGACAGAATGACTTGATCTTGGGTATTATACACAAACCTTTTTTTTTGCTGTAAAGAGCTGACTGGCATTACCTGCCAGAGCACAAATTTGTACTAGGTTACTATGTCAGTGCTCCTAGACACACACAAATTTGCCTTCATGCATAAAACCTGCCTCCATGTCTTTAACTTAGTTACTAGAGGGACTTCAGTCAAGGTGAATGTGCTAGAGCTAGTTTTGAACTGAGAGCCTTTCCTGCTCATGGAGGTAAATCCTCCAAGGTTGCTTTCATTGAGCAGTGAGCTGCTGCTGGTATGTTACTCTCAGCAGCAAGCTGACTAGTTTGAGCTGAGTTAGCTGTTTCTTTACAGGTCATGGTAGCTGTAGGATGTTTCTGCAGTGATATTTTCTTGGTATCTGGGGTGCCTAAAAATAACCACAAGAGAAAATGAAGTAGAGGCTGAGCTTTTCTACAGAAAAAAAAAATGTTTTTACAGATCCTTGTAATTCCCATTGGGGTGGTAGGCAGAAGCTGCAGGTCCCCTGCTCTCTGTGGAAATGTGAGGTGATCCTAGCTGATGGATCTAAGTCTGAACATAGGAGTGCCATATCTTGAAAGAATCTCCCTAACCCCACCCCCTCCCCAAACTATGACCTCTTGCTGCTGCCAAAAATAACATTTTCTGAAGTATAGCTTCTGCTGTAGCCTCTGTGACATGTAAAACCTGAGGGTTCTGCAAACTTTCAAACAGGAAATTACATGGCCTCCTTTATGTTCCCCGAATTTGAGTTCTTCCCTGAAGCCAACAGATGAAAAAAGTGAAATGTGGTTGTGCCCCTGGATGAAAACTACAAATTAGCAAAATTCAATACTTGAAGCAAAATTACTGTTCCCCGAACTGCACAATCCCTACACCAATCACAGGATACATTGCTCCATCCAGCCCCAATCTGGGAATTCAGGGACATTAAAATAAGTACAGGATGTGATAACATCCCTTCTAACATGATGTTAGAAGAATGGGAAAAGAATAGGAAAAAGGAGCTACAGCATAATAGAGTGTGCATATACATGTATGATTCATCCTCATAGACAAGATCAATGTGAGTTAGACACATGGTCAGCAAAGAGCATTGAAAATATCCAGGCTGAATATCCAGGCCTGAAGGGTTGTGATCAGTGGCACAAATTCCAGCTGGGGGCCAGTCACAAGTGTTGTACCTCAGGGGTTGATTCTGGGACCAATAGTGTTTAATATCTTCGTTAGTGACCCATGTTACAGAGAGCAGCCTCGGGAAGCTTTCAAGAGATGGAGAACTAGGAGGAGTTGTTGAAACAGCAGTCAGTTGTACTGTCATTCAGAGGGACCTCAACAGGATGGAGAAATGGGCAGAGAAGGAGCTCACAAAACTTAAGAAAGGGAAATGCAGATTTCTGCGTATGGGATGAAACAATTCTATTCACCAATCTGTGCTGAGTCTGGAAACCAGCTTGGAAGAGAAGGATCCAGGGGTCCTGGTGGACACTAAGCTGAGCATGAGGCAGCAAAGAAGTCCCGATGCATCCTCAGTATTGCCAGAAAGGCTGAGGATGGTGACTTTGCACCAGTGAAGCCCCATCTTGAGTGTGGAACTTGGGGCTAACCAGTAAATGAAAGAGATGGACTTGCTGGAGTGAGTCCAGTAAAGGACCATGAGGATGATTAAAGGACCAGAGTATCTTTCGTGCAAAGAGAACCTGAGGGAGCTGGTACTGTTCCCTCTGGAAAAGAGAAGGCTTGGGGGGATCTTATCCGTGTTCATAATAAATTCCTGACAGGAAGGAGTAAAGAGCCAAGCTTTTCTCAGTAGTGTGCAGTGACAGAACAAGAGGCAAGGGACATGGACCAAAATACAGGAAATTCTGTTTAAATTCAAGAAAAAACTTCCTTGCTCTGATGGTGGTCAAACACTGGCACAGTTTTCTCAGTCTCTATTCATGAAGATATTCAGAACTCAACCGGACACATCCCTGGACAACCTGTTCTAGGTGATCCTGCTTGAGCAAGGAGGCTGGATGAGGTAGCTTTCAGAGGTACTTTCCAACCTCAACCATTCTATGATTTATTCACTTACATATGGCATCAAATTAAAGCTTTCCAACTGTCAAAAATACATTTTCATATTAGTAATCAGAGGATCTGTTAAAGGAATTAAATTTTGCTTCAAGGAAGGCCCTGTGTGGTGGCTCCCATCATTTGGGAGCACTGAAGGAAACATGGAAAAACCCATGGAGAACAGGCAATGTGGAAAGACAGTCAAAGCGTATAGCAGGAGAAATATAAAGCAGAAAGAAGGTAAAGCTTTAAAGTCTGAGACACAAGGATCTAAAACAAAAGACTGATTTGGGGAGTTATTTCCTTTTGTCAATTTTAGTAATTGCTCTCAATTACCTAAGACATGTTTTGAAGTAAAACACACATTCCTGGCAGCATATGAATTGCTCTGTTCCTTATAACCGAATTGGTTTGCAGCAAAGGGAATACATTTCAGTGCTGAATATTTCCTTTCTGTGTGTGCTGTTGAATCCTGATGCAACACATACACTCCCAGGCATCTGGTATGAGTCAATGTGCTTAGATGTTTGCTACAGAGGAGAAGAGGGTGGGGATGGCTAAGTGCAGCAAATGGACAGCAATTTTGTGATGCTACCCAGAAGCAAAGCCACCCTAAAATGAAGATAAAGGGATTTAATCAATGGTACCATGCTGCAACAGCAGTGTAAGTGGTGTAAGTGAGGTTACCCGAGCCGAAGTTCAGGTCCTCATTATGGGTAAAAGGTAAGATGCTTCATAGCAGAAGAAAGACGGGTCACCTTGTTAGACAATTAGGTTTCCTTTGGGGAAAATATCTCAACAGAAAACACAGAAGTCCCTTTCAGTCTTTGCCTTTCAGTTTTGTCTCAATATTTTTGCAAGAAGCAGGCATAAATTTAAAGAAGTATGCAAGAGAAAAAAAACACATGAAAAAAGTGAAAAGTTATTGAATCCATCTCCCAGATGAGTTGTTCACTTTGAGTGCTTACACAAGAGAAGTATTTTTAGGGATAATGTGACACAATAATAATTTTAAAGTCCTTTTATTACCCATGGAAAAAATCCATTGGCTCCAGATTATTTAAAACATGTTCTCAGAGCTATCCACTAATATATGACTCTGGAACTGCTTTGAAAAACCTTATGTTCAAAGATCACGGTTGAAAAGAAACACAGGAGGCAGTGTTTCACTGTGAAGGACATCTGAGTGGGATTTGGAAAGCTTGCATTCCTTGCTAGGATGTGCTACTGAATCCCAATATGACCTTGGGTTTGGCCATGCATTCAATGTAGTTTAACTGGCTTCAAAATCAAGCCTCAGCTTTGTTGCCCTACTAGAGGTCCCTACAAGCTGACTCTAGAGTCCTATATCTGTTTTTCCCAGGTATTGCAAGATCCTTAGTTGCTCGTGTGTAATTTGTTTGTGACTTCACTTCCTCCCATGGATCCCCCCAGCACTGGCATGATTTGCATGGGGCTGACGGCTCTTTAGCCTTCTTTAAAAACCTGAAATGCCCTCCTAGAAAGTCAGATCAGGTTTATATACTCTGTACTTAGAAGTTTATACTCAGTTTATATAGAGGCAAGTATAGTGGAATTAAAGTCGCCCTTCAGAAATCATCCTGGAGGGGTCATTTGAGAACTTGGAGATAAAGTAGGACGTGGCAGTTCAGAACAGACAAAAGTAGAAGGCAGTAACAGATTGGAATATGTGGAAAGACTGTGAGATTGCCGTTTAACCTTTTAGCATGAGTGAAGCATAAAATTAACATCAATAATCAGATAGAAAAACAACTAAGTATTGAGTGACAAAGAGAGGCTGGCAAACATTCTGGTACTGTACTTACTCCTTGCTCATGATTCCTGAGTCAGGGAAATGCATATCTTCAAAAGAGTCTGTGATGAAAAAATAAATATACTGTTTATTTAGAGACTTAAATCTAGATGTATTCATTTTCAGTACTTTTTTTTTCTTCAGAATAATTTTTGCTAAACTAGAAGAGAACTTATCTTGAATTATCCTCTATTCTAAGGAGAAAATGCTTCAATTTTGGCAGGTGTTAATCTGTTTGAAGATGTGACGACGACTATGAGCAGCATAAGGAAGTGTTAGGAGTGATCATGTTTTTAAAAGTGGCCTTAATGATATCTCCATTTGTACATGGGCAAATTTTCATTTATTGCACACATTGTTGTACCATTACTGTCTGTGCAGCCAGTAATGGAATTTGTACATATGGATCTGTATTTATATGAGAATTTGGGAAGTGAAAATTAGATTTTAAAAACCAAGCATAAATTTTGAAAAGTATCTCTGAAAACCAAATCTAAACATTATGGGTCTGTGAAACTCCTTGGTCACAAAAGAGGGAATTAAAATATGTGTGCACACACACACACACACACACAGGGGTTTCAAAAGTTTCGTTTTACCATTTTGTTGAAGAATCTAGAATTCTAAAACCTGTTTCAGAGTTGTCAGGTCTTGTATTGCCAAGACTTTTAAGCTGATGACTCAATCAATTTTCCAATTGTCTGCTTGTCTCTGCCTGATATTTCCTAATAGAAACCTCAGTAGTCATGTAATTTGGACATAAAAATAGAATTTATAACTTTTTAATTTACTCTGTCTCTATCACTGTCCGCTGCCATTACTTTCTCTCAGCTTAATAACTGCAGTGAGAGTAAAAAACAGTCTTATTGTCTGCTCTCCTAATGTGCAGCAACTTGTCAAATGGCAGGGACTTGCAACTGTATGTACATCAACTGTTTCTGAGCTTTCTATTATCCTCACCCTATTTTACGTTTTCTTTTTTAATTGGCCATAAATTTACAGAGAAAAATTCTTAAGCTTTCTATTCACCCATGAGTGTGCACATTCAGTTTAATTTAAAATACCTTAAGTCAGTTTTAGCTATAGTTGAATGGTATTGGTAGTGAACCAAACCCTTTTATTTTTCTACAGTTAATTTTCTCCTGCTGTCATTCTGAATGGATTGTATTTATTCTGTGTTTGTGGTATTCTCGGTAGATCTCTAGAGCAGGTTGCTCTTTCTCTGAAATCAATATAATGGGTTTGTGATAGTGGAAATTGCCAGTGATGGCTTGTGAATTACAATAAGCAGTGTTGGTAGAAGCAGATGGACATCTGAGAAAAAGAGTTCCTTAATTACTTTTTAAAATTAAGAAAGGATTAAAATTTTGGAAGATGTGAAAGAAATAGCACTTTTCTCTAAACAGCTTCTTTTTAAAAAGTTCACCAAAGAGTGCTGACTTCTCTTATCACTGCAAGAATAAAAGCTATTTTTCCTGCCTTAAATATTGGACGTTATGCTTCAAACACCTGAAAAGTCCTTAATAATCTGAAGAAAACTACCTGAAAATTTGCTATCAAATGTGAGATCATTTATGAAGCAGTTTGGCCAACATTTTCTTTGGGTCTTTGCACTAGTTGAACTTATTTCAAAGTATTCAAAGATGGCATGAGCCAAACTGTAAACTTCTAATAATTCACAGTATTGCAAATGAGTTGTTATGAATTTAATAATTACGTAGTTATGTAATAATCTCTTTTCTGGAAAATTCATAGGCATTTTGATGTAGACTGGACCTTAAAATACAAGGTCTAAGTTAGAGGGGGAACAAAAGGGAAAACTCACATGAAAAAACCCTTATTTTTCTAAAGCTTGCTCTGAGAGTATTAAAAGACTGAGGTTTTCAGTAGTGGGGATGTAAAATGTAGTAGGGAGGAAACTTTGAATATATTAGCAGATTAATCTGAGAACCCTGTTCAGCTGGAAATCACGGAACTACCTCCTTATTTCTTGTAGCTTAACCTAGCTGGAAATCACTCAGAATGCAGAAGTAACACTATACTAAGTTCCTCATCACAGGTGTTGAGATAAGCCACTTTTCTGGCAGTTTACACCTACCAAATTTGGGTGGCTGCCTTTACTGTGGGCATGGGGGCCTTTGGAAATAAAATCCTTGGAGTAAATACAGCTAGTAAGATTACCAACCATGTCTGTTATTGATTGAGAAAAGGGTTTGCAATCATTTAGACTAGCAAACTTGGCCCAGATTGTAAATGTAAATGTTCCATGGATGAAAGGAGAAGTAAGTGACAACAAATCGGGACTGCGTGTCTGCTTTTCATCAGCAACACAAAATCTTTTGCAGACAACAAAAATGCTGGGGCTTCGTGATGTGCTTTACACTGCCATCCTCCCTCTGCCCATCAAACACAGGAACACAGGGACATGCAGCACGTCGTGCAGGAGTCAAGGAGATTGGCTGTTTCTTTTGGCTAAAACTCTGTGGTACAGAGGCCCCTTGCCAGGCAAACTGAAGCAGGGCACATGCCAGTTATGCCCCTGTCCTTAAAAGACCATCTTAGTCAAAAGAACAACAGAAAAAAATCCAGTCTCCCATAAACTAGGTTCAGAAGGGGTGCTTCTTATGCAACTTAAAAAGAAGCAAGAAAAATAAAAGGCCCCAAGCCACCAAGAGTTTGTAAAAAGCGTAACCAAGGGTAATGAGAAAATGAGAATTAGCTTTTATGTGCTGTCTAAAAAAATGACTAGTCAACATATGAAGCACAGTTAAAAACCCAGCCAAATGCTATTTGCCAAGAACAATAAAAAATGATCAAAACCTTTCAATTATTGTTACTTAAATGAAATTTCAAAATGAAAGTCAGGGAAAAGTGAAAATGTGTAGCTTTGCTTTTGGTTTAGCTCTGCTGCACAAAAGGCAGCAGATTTCCTGGGGCTTTTACTTTCAGAAGAGGGATGTGCAGTGCAAACAAATTTCAGGCCCCTGCAGGAAATTTCATGAGTTGTTTGTCCAAACATCAGACTGGAGCAAATCAGAGGAACCTGCATTATCCTTGGGGTGACCCAGTGTATTGAAATGCTGAGCATTTTAAAATGCTTCATTTTATAACCAAGAAGGTTCCTGTCTGTTCATTTGTATAGTTAGTGCAAGTTTGTTCTATATTAATAACTTGCTAGACAGTACATCCTAGTTAGTGCTTTAAGGTTTTTTGTCATTTTTATTTGGCTAAGAAGGAAATATACAAGTTCTTCAGGGCATTTAAATTTTCTTTAAAAACCCCCAAAAAGCCCCGAACACACCCAAACCCAAGAGGAAATAACCAAAACAAAACCTACATCGAGTTGTTGTAGAAAAAAAGAGACATTTTCTTACAATCAAGTGTGAGTTAACAAACAAGTAATTTGCTTCTGAAAATGGGACATAAACTTCTAAAATCATTTAGACACCTTTGAAAACTGGATTTGAAAATCCTGCTGACAGCATAGCCAGATTCCTTGTCAAGTACTACTGAAGGAAGAACTGAAGAATTTAGTTTTCAGTTCTGCAAATAATTAACTCAACCTATAAATAGCTAAAAAATATCTGCCAGGAGCCAGATCTTCGTGCAGAGACTGTGACACTACAGAGGCATCGTGTAAACTTTTCACTGGTTATCCTTGCTCGTTTGGCCGTCTGTATTCTCACATCAAAGTTTAATGAAATGGGTAGAAGTTGCCTTAGACGCTACTATACTCCTGGTACAGAAAATCAGTTGTGAGATTACAGTTAAGGTGTGGGAATTCTTGGGAAGTTTAATTTTTATGCTGCTCAATCTCCTTTTGAAGCACTTTATAGCACCAGGCCAATTGTATTTGGCACAATAGGGAACAGTGGTAGAAATTGAAACAGTCATTTCACCAGCAAGTGAAAAGCAGTTGTCAAAAGGCATTGTCAAAAATTTTTTCAAAGACTGTCATTACAGCAACAACAAACAGTTACATATAGGAGGAAGTACTTATTTATCTGATTTAAATGAATACAATCTGGTTTCACTAATTCGTTTCTGGCAATAATTAGCATGTTGCTCAATTTATTTTAATAGCACATTAATTTGATTCCCAGTCTTGCCAGAAATGCAACCAGAAGCTTCACAGTAACACAATATATCTCTAATAGGAACTGCCAAAGCTCTCTGTGAAGACGGTTATTTAGGAAACTATTTGCATCAGTTTATTAAGTGTAACTTTCTAATGCAGTTCTAATACATAACTTTTACCCAGAAACATAATTAGCAATGCAGAAAGAACATGCAGTGGAATTAGGCCAAAAAAAAGTACAGTTGTTTTATAGGGGCTCTGTAGATTTTCTTAATAGGGAAGAAAACAGTTAAACAAGGCAGGGACAAGGTTTTGCTCTATGCCACCACGCAAGGTGTCAGGCTATTTCTAGGACCCTCATCCCACGAAATTCAAGGTTTCAAGACATAGTAGGCATCTGCTGGAGCAAAAACAGACTGTGGAACACAAGTTAACACTTTGGATCAAACTCTTCAGCAGAAACCGTTTAAAAGCAGAAGAGCACAGGAATAATCAAGGGCAACTCACAGAGGTCTTCCTTCACGGTGTGTGGGTTTGGAGCTAGCACAATGCCCAGGTGTTTTTCCCCGTAAAGCAAATTTTCCAGCCTTGCTAAAGGCTCCACAAAGCTGTCTGACGGTCAGAGGCACTGGTAGGTTGAAATGGTGCAAGTGGACAAATATTCTGTGGGGTTTTGGTGAGTTTCCTGTGGATGGCCACGACAGCCTGGGCACCAATCAGCTCTGTGGGGCTGGTAGATATTCAGCCTTTCCGCTCTAAGAATATACCTCACAAAGTGCAATAAGACAGATAAGATGCTCTCTCATTCTCACCTACCTTAACCCGTATTCAGCAGCTCTGTCTCTGTGGCAGTAGTAATTTCAAGGATTAACACAGAGAAAAACTTTTGTTTTGATAGGTTGCTGCATAACTTTAATGGGAAAAAAATATATCTCCTGATTTTGAATTTTCTCATCTTCTAAAGCTTTTCAAAGAGCTTACACATTATTTCAAGGTATGTTTAACTATTTTTGTTATCTATTTCTCAGAACAAAATCAATAATTTGGGAGCAATGTGCTTATTTTTCCGCCATGGTTTCAAGGGATTTCAATAAATCTTTGTACCTATGTATAGGACTACTGTGGAGAACATGAATGTTTTGCCTTGTATTTTAAAACATAATACCTATGAATAAATAGAAAATATATACGAGGTTTCTAAAAAGATATACGTTAGTAAATATTTTTTTTCTACTAAAATTGTATTTTGTAAAAAATGTCAATGATGCTGTGGGAGAAAATTTTATATCCTGAAAACATCAGTCCATAGTATACAGAATAGTGTCACGGCACAGGAGCATTGGCAGCATTTTAGAGAGCCCAGAAACTAGCATGCATGGGGCACTAACAATATAGTCCCAATAAATCTTGTTAATAGAATTTCCGAAACAAATACATCTGTTGTAAGCTGACTCCCCCTCCAATAGCTTTTCTGCAGGCTTGTTGTGTTTCTCAGGAAAAAAAAGGTATTTTATCTGACAACCTGCTTTCCATGCAGGAAATCAGTCAAAAATGGAATAGGTATTTGCAATTCTTGATCAGATCAGCCTGTGACCCACAAACCAGTTGATATTTTTTCTGTGTTTGGAAAGCATGCTGTGTTTTCATTTGGGATTTTTAATGCAAACATTTGAAGCCATAACATTGACAGTACTCTGGGCATAAATAAAATATTATAATTAATATGTTGCATGGAACCATGTTTCATAATGGCAGATGAACACATTTATGATTATTTTCTGTAAAACTGCAGAGTGCCAGTTTAGCAGAAACTGGACTCCACATAAGTCCCACTGTTCTCATGAATTGTTGTTTTAGAGAACGAAGATGCACACTCTGGCTTCTTTTGTAAAACAGCCCTGAAAATTCAGTTTTCTTCTCTCTTTTATTGCTGTGCTATGGGCAGTCCTTGCCATCCTGCTGAGGAAGAGTAGCTTCAGGAATTCTTAGGAAGAGTTTTGATGGAGTGATGGAACTAGTATCGTTTATTGCTGGATGGATCTTTGTGGTGTATATTGCAGAAGTGCCTCCACAGCTGCCCATCATCTCTTGCTTTTTGTTCAGGTCAGGGTTTCATATGAGGCAGCAATAATGTGACTTTTGGTTTTGTTCCAGAAGTCTGTTCTTGCTCATGTTTTACAGAACAGAAAGTTCTGCAGCTGTGAGGGAGTTTCTGAGGGACAGTGTTTTTGTGCTATGTTTATGACTCTGTGACTATGGTATTATTTTGCCGAGACTTACTTGCTTTGATAAAAAATTGTTGATAAAAATAATTTCAGTTTATCTACATCTACTTGAAAAGTCTGTTACCACTGGGACCCAGTAACAGTTCAATTGAAGATAAAGTGGGGTAAAAAATCAGCCATTTTGAAACAGTTTGTTTTGAAATTTTTGAAATTTTTGAAATGAAACATTTGTTAGACGAAGTTCAGAAAGTTCACAAAGGTACTATTTATAAAAGAACTCTTTGATTCCAAGGGAACAAACCTACCTTAATGACTGTGGATTATGCAAAATGTTTGTGACAAATATGTGTCTTTTTAATGGCTGAACAATAAGGTACATGCTGCTGCTGTAGAGTGACTGGTCTCACAATCTCTTTGTGTAACCATCATTCCAGCAACAGACATTGACAAAAGCTAAAACCTGTAAGCACTGAACTCCTATTTCAATGAGGAGAATTAGTAAAACCTTACTTCCCTAGAAAATTTCTCAGCATCTCAAAATGATTAGCCTTTAAATTCCCTCAAATTCTCTTTTTCTCAGAAAAAGTTGTTTTAGCTTTATAATTAACATCAATAGTACTTTGCCTTTAGTAAATGGTACATTACTGCTTTAATACCCAAGCTGCTCACTGTGAGAAAATGTCTCATTTACAGTGGAGAGACTCAGTGGCCGTGTCTTTGTGCCTCTGAAAGTGCAGCATCCCAGGACAGATGCAAACACAGCGTGGTTCATCTCCTGCAAGCTTTCCATCTGCATGGCTGCCTTGGGAGAGCTGCAGGCTGCCTGTGGGACAGGCTTAATGCACATGAGCACGCTGGGCAGCCTTGGACCTGCAAGTTCTCTTGTACTGGGGAGGAGGCTTCCTGTCCCAGGCAAAGCCACTCTTGTGGGCCTCCCATGCTGGAGAGCTGAGGCTTAATAGGGCCAGTAGAAGTGCCCTTTCGTGATTTACAGAGACAAAGAGCGTTTTTCTCTATGAGGCAGAGAGAAGAATGGGTTGTACTTTGCCTTTTCTGGTTTGGAGAATATTGACTTTTCTGTGTTGCAGGACATTTTCTGTTTATTCCCTTTTGTTCTTAGATGAAGACTTAAATGCCCCACATTCACATCTCCAATTTACTTCAATTAATTTTTACATCTTCTATTTTTCTTTTTAGTCAATTATCTTGTTAGTCATGACACCATAGGAATATCCCTTACATTCTTAAATAGTACAGGTAGCCACCAGCACAGGATGAAATGCCAGAATCACCAAATTTGTTTTCTAACAATACAATTATGATGGGAAAGTAAACGCAGAAAGACAGATTTTACAACACAATTTGAATGATGAATAAACTCAGCTTTGAGATAAACGGAATAAAAACCTTTTGCTTTTCCAATTTCAGCGAAAGGCTATAAAAATGTTTAAGAGTATGAGTGCTTAGCAGGAACCTTCTGTCTTACCTGGGTTCATCCAAACTCTGTGCTGAGGAAAGGAATTAGTAAGTGGCAGGGCAAGACCTGTTATTTATACACTGTTTATGCTTGCGCCCTGCAGATGACATCCTGTCAGACAGACATTGTCCTTGTGTTTTGGTCAATGAAAAAAACCCGCAGCATTTGCTCATCTTTTTTTCCCCAACTTATGTTTTGATTATGGATAGTATTATGGATAAATCTTATTCATAATGGAATTTCTAGTATATGTGGAACATGTATATTCTGCATCTCTTCCCTGAAGCAATAATAAGGTGCTTGTAGCATTGCAGAATTTTAATTAAACCTTTCTAGAAAGGTTATTTTTCTATCACTTATAGACTGTTCTCACCATTCTCTTGCTTGTAATACTGCTTTGAAAAGCAAAGTATGCCCCCCTATTTACAAGGAATTTTGCTGACTTCTGAATTTTCTTTTTATACATTCCTCAGTGTCACTTACAAAGCCAAATTCTCCTGTATGTAATGCTAATATAAATAAGGCTGATGTATCTGATGGTGAAGCTCTGTGTACAATATGCCTCTGCAATTTTTTGAATGGCAATCATGTCCATATTAAAAATCCTGTGTGTTATCAAGGTCACAGACTTTACAGTAATAGATCAACTCTGTCAGTATAAATTTGGTTAGAACATATCTTTTTAATCCAAATGTATTCTTCTTCAAAGCTAAATTAAAAGACCATAATTCCAGGGAAGCCTTATGGGAGCCTTTGCTTAATTACTGGTCAGGTGAGGTTGCAGTACAGTATTATTTTTCTTGGCAAAAAAAATGTTGCTATTTTTAGACCAGGACATTTTACTTTGATCAAATTTATCAATATTTTTGGTCTCCTTTCCATTGCAGTCCTCCCCTTTTCTCCAAGTTGATTAGAAATGTGATATTTGCATAAAACAAAAATGTCTGTTTGTGAGGTACAAAAATTTACTGAAACAAATGATAGAGGTTTTGACTGGTAATAAATCAAGTTTTCATTGATATTATGCTGATTATGCTCATTTGCATGGGTTTTATTTTATTTTGTTTTTCCAGAGACACAGGCTTTGAAATCTGCATACTGTGCTCTGAAGACGCATGACTTAAATCAGATGAAAGTTTTAGCACTGTTTAAGAAATAAAAACCTATCAGGCCTGCTGAACAATGAAAATAATATCTATTAATATTTTATTCCAATTCAGCTTACTATAGAATATACTACTTAAAACCAGCGCAAATCATTATGAGCTTAACTACTTTCAACTTTGGTAGCTTTTTGTACTCAACTTGTGGGTTTAAATAGCATAGTTATCAAATATGGGTTTGGGTAAAAGTTGCTGACATCATGCATTTGTGGAAGAAGAATGTTCAGGTTAGGTTGTGTAAATTGCAAGAATATCCCTCTAGTCAAGTTTGAGGTTGGGGAAAAGTTCAATGGTACCTTTCAAGTAAACCCAAATATACCTTTGTGAAATATTGTGAAATTCCCCAACAACATGAGCATCAGAATGCACCCTATCACAGGGCTGCCTAGTGCTAATGTGGGGTTGTCAAAAGGATCAGCAAAGAACTACTGATTCCTCTGCCTAAAAAATACTCAAACCCCTACTTTATTTCGGCCCCTTCCAATTCAGTTGATATGGTGAGATAACATTCGGTGTCTTATGTCCAACTGGTGCATGAAGGAGCAACTGAGCTGTTGGGGCAGTTGCTTTCCTGTCTCTTTTCTTTCATTTATGTTTCAGAGTCACAATTGCACTCCCCAGACATGTCATATTATGTCCTTTCAATTTTCATAAAATACAATAAACTTGGACTCCAAATTCCAGAGATGAGAAGCATGATTTCTTTTTAATTTTTTTTTGTTAGCTTGTTGTTGTTGTTGTTGCTTTGCTTCTTATGCCAGCTCTGAAATGTTTTCATGTGGAGGGTTTTCAAGCAGTTAAAACTAGCCCACCTATATGTTGTGTGCCTCAATACCAAGTACTGAAGACATAAATACAAAATTTCACCAATATAGCACCGATTTAACACTGTCCATAATGGATGCCCAGGTCTCCTCCTGCATTAACCTGTGCAGTGTGGAGGGTCACACTGATCCTAAGGCTAAGGACTTTTTGCCACCCTGAGGAGGATTGGGCTTCTGATGTGACATGCAGCTGGAAAAAAGGGTTAAGTAGGACTTGCTGCCTATCCAAAAGCCACTGTGCACCCCTGGCACAACAGACCTTCAGCTAAGCTCAAAGCTCAGCAGGAAGCACAAGTCAGGAACCAAGCCAAGACAATCACTTATCTTTTCCTTTGTGAACTGCAATGCTTGATGAGCTGAGCTGACCTGTCTAGCTGAGAACTCAGTATCTCTCATTGGGTTCCTGCACACATCCCCAGGTCAGCTGTTTTCTACTGGAGGTTGCACTTAGCTGATGTTCTGCTCAGAAAGAAAAGTCAATGGCTCATACTGATTTCTAGGCACTGCTTTTCTTTTAAAATCTTTAATTTTATAATCAAATATCCCATGCTTGTGTTGGACCCAAGACTTCAAAATTTTACTTTGAATTGAGCAAGTTCAAATGTGAGTTGACCAATTTTAGAAATAGAGAAGCCAGCAAAACCTCACACTAAGTTGAAAAACTTGAAGACCTCTGCGTATGCTCATCCTTTTTTAATGTACTCTTTTTTGAATTTAACATTTTTGTGGTCGGCCATATTTCCTGGAACAGGTTACTAGAACTAAGCTTTCACTTAATAAAACTACTTGGTGAACAGATGTTCGCTGTAGAACATAGCAAATAGATTCTCATTTACATAAAAAATAGAGAGTAGAACTCATCAGTTGATGTGTGGTATGTGAAAGATATTAAAGATATATGGTAAACTGCATCTATGTGTTTTAATCTCTGAGATAACATACAAAAAATCAACTTTAGAAGAGCTTTCTGGAAGTTGCACAATCTGTACTCAGAATTAAGAAATGATGTAATTTCTGTGTGGGCAAAATTATTCAGATTCTCTTTTTGCAATTTAATTTCTTATTTAGATTAAAACAAAAAGAAAGCATTCAGATGCCTTGCTAAGTACATACAGCGAGTGGGATTTGCTCAGAAACAGTTTATTCTTTCCATGTTCTTCACTTTGTCCCTCATCTTTTTGCTTCATGTTGTTGGAGACATGCTTTGAAGAGTATTTACTTGACAGATTTCCTATAGCATCATCGCTGTGGTATCTGAGTGCTTCACAAGCATTAACTAATAAATCTTCACAGCCCCCTTGGGAGGTGAAGGCCTGCTATCATCCAAATTTGACTGATGAGGAACTGAGGGATTCAGGTAAAAACTTCCATTAATTTTGGGAGTCCACTCAGTGTAAGTCACATCTTCCTGTTTCTAGACTCTGCTGTGAAGCTGGGTCTTAGGACATTGGAGTACTCTGCAAGGAGGGGACTTTTCAGAGTCACAGCTGGTAAGATTCTTCTAGAAGTCACTCAGAAATCTTGCAGCTCAGGTCATCTAAGCACCTATAGATCTGTGAGACCTCTTAATTTGCAAAAAACTTCAAAATATAGGCATTTTTTCCAGTAGAAAAAAATATCTGTAATATAAATGTCTTTTTTTTCACAGACTTCCTTTAAACTTTGAGGACTGGAATACTAGATTCCTACAAAAATGATGAAAATTATTTTCACATGGTTAAAATGCATTTAAAGGTGTTTTTACATGGGCAAAATAGTATAATAATCCTTAGTATCCACCCTAGAAATAACTGAGTCATTTGGACCAAGACAGGAAGTAATTAAAATGTTTTTCTTGGTTTTCTCTGAGTTTCTATGTGCAATAGGAATATAAAAATTACAAGAAATAGATTAGTAATAGCACGTACAGAAATCTGATAATCTGATTTTAGTAGCACAAGGAAAAGGAAGATTCTTTTAGTAAAATTGCTCTATTTAGGCAATTAATCATATTTGCATAGATGATATAGATATAGATTAGATATAGATAGATATAGATATATAGTTATAGTTATAGATATAGATATAGTTATAGATATAGATATAGATATAGATATAGATATAGATAGATATAGATATAGATATAGATAGATTAGATATAGATATAGATTAGATATAGATATAGATAGGTATTGTATTTCACCTTTTGCTTACACTGGCTAAATGTTAAATACAATATTTAAGATTTTTACATTAATTTTAATTAATTTAACTTAATTAATCAGGTAAAAGACTAGTAGTCCATGAGAACTTGTTTGATACTGTTTTATATTACAGATTATCAGGCATAAAACACAAGACCAAGGACTTCGGTACTTGGAAAATAAATACTTATTACTTGTAGCAATGAATTGATTTTTCTGGAGTGAAAGGACATGGAGAAAGCAGAATTACTCTTAAGTTATAAAATTGTGAAAAATGAATGTTTATGCCGTCCTCTCTGGAGAGGAAATTTACTTCCCTACATCAGCTTAAATTATTAATTAATTAATTAATTAATAAAGTATACTAATTGGGAGCCTCAGAGGGTGCTGCTTCTCCATGTCTTACCCTTCCCCATAGCTAGGCTCTGTTACTTCTGAGAGAGGTAAGAACCTCTGCCCCACTCTGCACCAAAAAAGGTGTCAGGGCATAACACTTACTTTCAATTCTTTACAGGCATTTTGAAAAGTCCAAAAGCATGAAACATGTAATCCTTATTTTAATGCAGAACTACAGAGCTTGTGGGGGATGTGCATGCAAGTCCTGGTCTCCCTGGGGCTCAGAAATAAAAGACATGACTGATACTAACCCCATTCAAGGAGTTCAAACCCAGGAAGATTCTCCAGTCTTATTTTTCCTTTCCAACCATGATCACAAGCCAAGGAATTTCTTCCAAAAGATGAATTACCTCTGTTCTGGAGAAAAGTATCTAATCTCACTTTACAGGTTCAAGGTGTTAGTAAAGCTAAGTTGTTGAAGTACTTAATCTGTGTCATTTCTCTGAAATTTCATCTTTTGTGAAATTTCAGCTACTTTGAAGTTGAGTTGCCTCATTTCCATTTCTAGTCATTGGATCTCGTTATGTCATTGTCAGCAAGGTTCAAAGGCCTCCCACTATTTCATGTATTCATGATCAAGCACTTATTTTATAAGTTGAGCTCTTTAAGACTCACATAATGGGGTTTATTTTTCCTATTTTCCCTTAGTTCATTATTTTGGCCCGCCTTTGAACTGCCTTTGCATTTTCACATCCTTCATCTCTGCACAATAGAGAAGATACAACGTCGCTTGCACTGGTCTTACTAACACTGGATGTGGGTCCATCGCTGTTCATTGACAGATCCTCTAATTAGCCTGTCACTGTTGTGAGTCTATTAGGTACTGTTAGTGCTACATACAATCATTTCCATGTTGACTTTTCTATAATATTCCTATAACATGCAGAGGAAATATCCCTCTAGGGTTCTAGCTCTAAACAATGTACTCATTATTTTGCAAGCAAATCTACAGGTGAACTTTGTATATTTATTATTTCTCTGCATTTGCTTTACTAATATTTGCACTGTATATTTAATATGTTAAAGTGTATCTCTAAATTATTTTAATCTCCAGTATATAATTCTGCCCAGTATACTACAGAAAAGGTCACTTTTCTAACATGGGAGTACAAAAGCTAAAAACACCTACCATCATATTAAATGAGATCAAAAGTGTTTAGCAAACCAAATGAGAACTCATTTTTCAGTGTAAACCAGACAAGGAAGTGTGTCAGTGTCTTTTTATGCTGAGGTCACATATGTGGTTTCAGCTTTTTATTTTGTTATTCATATTCCTTTTACACATTTAGTCCTTCAAGGCACTTCTGGGCAGTTACTAAAGCAGTTTTCATCTTGGCACACGCTTCTCATTTTATACACGGTCCATCCTGCTGACTGGGTGTAATACATTAGTATCCTCCAACAAAAGCCAACCCTTCACAAATAACCAGCAATTTCTGAACCTCACAAGGTGACTGAGGAGACAAATTTATTGATGATGTTTTCTAGGACTTTGATGGTTTGAATTGAATGATTGTGTCCACTAATTGTGTTTATGAATCTGTGTCAGGAGCACACACCAATGAGCAGTACTGTATTTTACCAGCACATATATAGCTTAAATGCAGATGGTTATTTCAAAAAGAGCATAGAATGATTCCTAAAAGTGCCTATAATGAAATAGTGATAGAAAAGAGCAGCTGTTTTAAGAGATGGTTGTATGAAGATTTCTCTGAAATAGTCTGCAGAGTGAGAACTGACTCACAGCCATGAGCAGTGTTGCTGGAGGAAGGCTGATCACAAGCTACCTTCCAGTAAATAGTTTGTGCCACTCCTGCTATGTTTATGCAAGGGACTGATTTGGATAATATCAAATTTTTTCAGTATATTTTTTCCAAACAGTGATTCTGGGCACTCAAATTATCATTTTTATAAGAGGCTGGAACTTTTAAAACAACTGATACATCTGTTTCACATAATGTAATATATTTTGTTGGGATTCTCAACTGTAACCTAGTTCAAAGCATACTGAAGTCACCAAAAAGTAAACTCCTTAGCTGTGTGCCACAATAAGGGATCATGGTGTTAAGTACTGTGAGAAAAACATCTTATAGACAAATAGATAGACTGTGATTCTCAATTTCTTAGAAGTTACTGCTTGTGATTATTAATTTATGGTGTGACTGTGTTTTCTATTATAAAAAGAAGCATAGCAAAGCCTCACATTTCTTAGTCATTTTCTCATGTTAATTCTTCTGTCTTTAAAAATCCCTTTCTAGAACTCCCTAAATGATCACTAAGGGTACATTATATAAGGAAAATAAAACAAGAAGTAATGTTTATCTTGTCTTCAAGAGAAATACTTTTATTGAGATTCAGATAAGCTTTTATTCTTAAAAAGTATTATTCATATTTGTCTAGACCTTTCTTCCTCACTCTGGCTTACGGGGACTATGCCAACTTAGATTTGGCTTGTACACTGCATTTAAACAAACCTTTATACAATTGAGACTGGCAGAAATATTTTTCACATTTTATTCTGATTTTATGTGTTTGATTCCAAACATTCTGTTATGATGATTGAAATGCTAGCATTGCACTCACTTCTGCCAATTCTCATGCGTGAGTCTTGTAATACATTATATTTGTCTCCAACAGGCCATAGCCCCCAAATCACATGGTTATGTGAGATTCAGCTTTCCTTTAAATGGGAATTATGTTTCTAACCCTCAGAGGAAAAGCTTGAATATATAAAGCCTATACGTTTAAAAAATATTCAAACACTCCTGGAATAAATAATGTTTTTTTCCCCCATCCAAAATAGTTTTAAGTACTTCAGCTCTTGAATGGCCTCATTTAGCAATGTTGCTTTGAATGTCTGGATTTGAAGACCAGCGAGGTTGCCTGCACAGGTACTGAACACTACTGCACCCTCCCATCTGGGGCTTTGTCGGCGTCAAGAAAGTGAGGGGTGGCATGGGGGCTTGAGCGTAGAGCTGGAGCTGAGGAGCTGAGGTTAGAGTGGGGTTGCTCTTAGTGCTTTTTAAATAGAAGGGCAGGGATAAGCAGAAATAAAGGTTTGGAGAGAGAAAAAGAGGATAAAGGATGGATCTAGGCAGAGCTGGAAACTGAAAACCTGAAAAGATAAGTTTAAAACTATTCAGTTTTACCCCTACTAAAATTAGCCAGCCTTGACATTTTGTTGCTTTAGCTTTGAATCAGACTGCATTTACAGGCACCTCTACATTATTTAAATGCAACCTATTTCACAGTGTTTTCAAAACAACTGTTCCTAAGGAGTTGTCAGAAAATAATGAGGATCTTTTGAGCCAGCCTTACAGTCTTGCATTCCTTTGGCTGAGGAGCGTCTGTACTGGAACAATTTCTTGTTGGCAACCTGACTTAAGGGGGACAACGAATTGAAAGTTTGACAGAGAACAAATTCAAGAGTTGTAGATTGAAAAAGCTAATATTTTAAATACCGTGATATGCCTTCACCCACAAAGCTGCTAAATAACTCAAGTTTATATGAAACGAATAGTAAGGATAGAAGCAACCTATATCCCCTACCCAGGAGAGACAGAAGTATCTAGAAAGATTATACGGAAACAAAAATTTTCAGCTTTAACATTCTTATTAGTTGTACATGAGTGGGACTCAGGCTGACCAAGAATTACTTGCACATTCAGTCTATTTAAATATCACAGGGAAAATTAGCTTCTTTTGAACATTATTCTGTAATAGATCTAGAGTCCTGGAGTTTGTGGTCCTGGTCTCAGATCACTCTTCACACAGACACATCTTCGTGTTTGCATGAAATTTCTTTGACTTTGAGTGCAGTGCTGCACCATGACTGAAAAGTTTTAGGCATATTGTATTATCCTCCAAACTGTGGGCTATGTGATAACAATTTGTTTTTCCTGATAGCTGCCCATTCAGCAGAAAAGTTAAGTACCTGTTAACTACAAATGTGAAGCAGATAACTTGTTGCTTGTGAAAGAGGAATACGGATGTCAAACTAAAAACAGGCATAAAAAAGTCTGTTAGGAGATGTCTATTTGTCTTCATTGTTTGGAATAAAAATCTGGAGAGTTTCTTTTCCACAGATGACATGGTTATGGCTGGAAGATTTAAAAAAGATTCTCACCTTACTATAGGAAATAGAGGATTATTACTTTATCATTCTAGAGAATCCTCAGTTTCACTGTGAATTTTTTATCACGATGTCCACAAGATCTAACTTTTCATAACTTTTCCCCATCACTGACAGTTCTTTCCATAATATGGCCCAAGGTGGACGTGAGTGTGTTTGTGTTGCCATTATTATCTGCTTGCTTTTTGAATGATCAAGTCTGGTTTTCCTCAGAAATTCAAAAGAAGAGAATTAAAATGCTCAACATCTTCTTTCTCATTAAATTATTTCCCAGCAAAGGTCCTTAAGTAAATCTTGTTGCAGGGTAGTGAGGAGCAAGAATTTTTTTTAGACTCTTATCTGAAAATAAGAAATTGAAATGCAGAACGTAAGGAGAAGGTGAACAAAATGTATATTTGATGAAAATAAACAGGAACAGCTTGTATAACAAAGTCTGGGAAGAGATTCTCCATACTAGGAGTGAAAGTAACAGAGAGACAGGAGTTATTTAAACTAAACAAAATTGTCACAGGAACAAGTGTGTATGAGAACATACATTTGACTAAATTTAGGCAAATGTTAAAGTTAGAAGGTTATATAAATGTTAAAGTTAGAAGGTTATATAAATCAATGAAAAGAATTTGTGTAACAGTTTCAAAGAAGAAAGCAGCTAGAGGGAGAAGCTGTCCTCTTTTAAATTGGGAGAAAAAATTCTGTTTCACAAGAATCAGTTACCTGCTTCTGAGGGGGAAAAAAAACCCAGAGAAGTGCTATGAAGTGCTTAGGAGCTGGGGACACACAGATGTTGGAGACCCAAATTCATCCTCCAAGGCAGAAGAAGTAAAGCCATATATTGCACTTCATAGGAGGGAGGCCACCAGTCTTTACCATTTTTTCACTCTTTAAACTTACCTGGAGACCTGCTGGAAGCAGAGGAATAAAAGAATTTGTCACAGAGAAAAATGAGGGGTTTTTGGCACTGCAACAAACTGTCTCAATACCAGCAAAAAACTCTAAATACCTTTAAAAAAATATATATATATCATATTTGGCATAATATGAAGGAATTTTGAAATATGCAAGTTGTTTTATTATTATTATATATTTATTGTAGACTCCTCGAATCATAGAATGGGTTGGATTGGAAGGGACCTTAAAGATCATCTGGTATGCTGAGGAAAAAAGGTGTTTAAAAATCCAGTTTCTTTATAGACAGCTCCAAGTGAGTAAAAGAATAGTCTACTTTGAAAAACAGGAAATAAATTCAATACTTATTAGTACAAAGCTAATAAATCTTTAATAAGCCTAGCTGAGTGAGGATGTGGCCCTGCCCTGAACTTATGATTGCAGAACTTATGAGATAAAATTTTCCAAATAGAAAAAAAGGCACATGTATAATCACTTAAAGGTTGAAGCTATTTAGGTGGAATGTTTTTTATTTTCATTTGGGAGGTATTTGGAGGGAAGCAAAGTCAAGCCAGAGCACAGAAAGAAAAAATGAAGATGCCAAAACTTGCTGTGACTATAAAAACACAAGCCTTGAGAGAATTTGTGGAAGAGTGCTGACAAAAAGTGCCTTGTAGCTGTGAGACATTGTTATTGCTTTATCCCTGCAAGGCTTAGTAAAAAACACGTTTGTATCAAAGATCCCATATTCGGTTATTTTTGTCAAAATCCAAGCTAGTTATCCAAGTAAAGGAAGATAATACTGAATTAAGTGATCTGAAATTTGTTTATTTATGCAAATTTTAAAATTTATGCATATTAATTTACTTATTTGTTTAGTTAAAAAGTTAGTATATGTCCAGCTTGGTTAAATATTGATGAATTGTTTAGGGTGGGTTTTTTTCAAGAAATCACTCTGGAATCTGATACCACCGGAGTGCCGAGTATCCCTTTCTTCCCGTTGGTTTCCCCTCAGCTGCCCTCAAGAAAGGAGTAACTTTCCCCCTTTCCCAGGTGTCCTTGCCTCAGAGTGCACACGGGTCAAAGAAAATGAAGCAACTTTTCTGCTTGCCCAGATATAACTTTTCAAAGGATCAAAACCATGTAAACTTGCAGTAATTGTGAATAAACCAATTAAACAGTTGCACATTCTGTAACCAAAAGGGTGTGAGGTTGGAAAACCTCCTGTCCTCCCGAGCCTTATAGCTGGGTAAATGAAGACATAAAACAGCTGAGTGATTTTACTTAGGGTCTAGTCTGGGATCGTGAAGTATCAATGCTTTGGGAGAAGTCACTTTTGCAGGGACATCTGTGTGACATTTAAAAGCAATAAATTCTTTTAAAAATGCATGAAGAATTCTCCAACAAACATGTTTTGTCCTTTGCTTCCCTTTGAAACTTGTTATTCATCCTTTTTTTCTCCTTTTGACGTCAAATCAGAATTTAGGCTGGCATCATAATCATGAAACATCTGGAAATTGTAATCCAGAAGGAAAACCCTTGATCTGAGTAATTAGGAGATCATGAAATTCCTAAAGGCTGTGTTTTTTCACTTTGGCTTTCATATCTGGGAAAAAAAGTACTTTTATGCTTCTTATACCCTAGTGACACAATATTCTCATGAGGACATTCCTTCCTATCATCATTTTTTTGCAGAAAACATACCTTGTAGTAGTGAAAGCTGATTCCAGTTTTTCAGAAACTATATTTTCTGCTTTATCACTGACTTTCGTGTTAGAAGATTGGGTTCTTAGGGTGCACATCTCTGACTCCACCTGTGCAGGACTCTTTGATCCTGCTGCCTCATTTTCACTGATATTTGCCAAAGCTGACGGACTGGATTCGTAGAAGAAGCAAGGCAGACTTACATGTAAACTTATTATTTATAAAGAAATATTACATTGGTATTGGCTATTTTCTATTTTAAAACCTATCTTAAGAAAACTGACAATTGATAGTGCTTTCACATGCTAAAAAACAGACTGGCAAAAAGCTTAAAGCTTAAATTATTTCCATTAGAGAGCAGGTGTTAGTGGAAAACAAACACTGGCACAGTAAACAGCTATTAAAAATATTGGAAATACCAGTTTTAACAGATAAAAATAAACTAGTCTGGATCCTGGCGTAGGTATAGGCTAGACCTATGTTAGAGGGATAAGGAGATGCATAGATCAGCCTAAGGTCAGGTTATCACATGGCATTTGATAATGATTTTCTTGGGGCAGAGATTTAACTCTCTCCCTGAAAAATCCATGCCTCAAATTCATGGCTGGTAACCATTTCAAAGTATTGCAAGGTTCGTATATAACACACTAACTAGTACCCTCCTTTAAAATGCCTTACAGGTCCATCAGGAAGGAATTTTTCCGAGGATATCCTGACAGTTTTTTGGACAAGGTCTGTAGCAATCCAATGATCAATGTCATGTTTGGCCACATAGTTCCTAAATTACTCTATCCTATTGATGCTTGATCTGAGAGTGGTTCATATTTGAATTTAACAAAAGCAGTGCAAGCTCATTTTCAAAATAAAATTAGAGACCTTCTTCAAATAAGTGAAAGTATGTTCCCAACACAGTGTGTGGCAAAACTGCCAAATGGTTAAGTAGGAAACATATTTAGTAAGGTCTGTGTATCAATGCTAGACCTGAATTTATATCACCCTGTTTGCCAAGGCAACCAGAGGTGGGAGGTGAGGGACAAAGGAACACTTCTTCCTACTTGCAGTATATTTGTGGGGGTCTCTGAAGTTATGGGCATATATGAACTGAGAAACATACATAACTGTTCTTACAGCTTACTAAAGATAAAGCAATGTACCCTGAAGTTACTCAGTAAATCTTTGATTACATTATAGTCATATAGATGTTCTATATATACATTACAACTGTTTTAGAATGTCTAAAGGAAGTCTTAACAAAATTTTTTTCTGAAGATGTTGCAATAGAACAAACTGGAAAATTGAAAGCTACATTTTCATAAGAAAAACTGAATTAAAGTATCTGGTAGGGGATTTTAGCATTGAAAGACTTAATTGTGAGTCAATTGCTATCGCAGACTCATCAGAATGGAACTACTTTCTTGATGGAATCACCATAAACTCACTGCTTTGTGTTTTGTCTCTGCAATATATCAAAAGGAAAGCTAGACTATTGATTTTATATAATTTAATCCATTTCTAGGGACACAAAGCTGAGTTAATACAGCAGTGGAAACCATGCAGAATTTTCAGACATATTTATAGAATTATGAAAGCACAGGTGCATCTAAATTTCATCTGATTTACTTCTATGTTATAATAGGTTTTTTTTAGACTTATATGAAAGAATGGAATGGGAAATGTATATAAAAATACATCCTTTTCAATCTCAAAGGGAAACAGGTGCCATTTGGAATAAACATTTGCTGGCATCAAATAATTGTTGAACTTCTGAGGTCAAATAGTTCCAAATTTTCTGTTCTGATAACTCTGCAAAACTCTGGAAAGTTTAAAGGAGTGACAAAATTGTCACATACTAAAAGCAAATTAATTCTAATTAGTGCTAATGGATATCCATGAAATTTGTGCCAATTGTTGACAAGCAGGACGGAAAGAACATTTAAAACTCTTCCAGTCTTAAGTCAGGATTAAACAATCGCGCATTCACTAGGTTATGTAGTTATCATTGCCAAGTTTCCTTTGTGAAAAATACGTTCTCTTCTAGAAACTATCTATAAAAGATTTAGAATTATAGAATTAACCTCTTTCCTCTGTTGAGAAGTTGCCAAACTGAAAGGTGAAGCCAGGTATTGCACAGAATTCATAAAACTATAATACAACAGAGCAAGTTTATAGATCAGATTGCTAAGGCCTCTTCAGTCCTAAAATCCATTATAAGAGAGGCAGGCATCTACATGTTAAGTGAAACCAGAGTACAGACTGAAGTAAGATATTTTTTTCATCTGTAACACTCTTTAAGAAGACTGAAAATAATCACTGCCTTGACAAACCTTGTTGTTTTTCCCCACAGTGAAACTGGAGTCAGGATTGTTGGTTTTGTTGCAGAATCACAATTTTAGCTGAAACGTCGCTTTATCTTGCCAAGGCATATTTGCTCATACAGTGCACCTGCTTCATCACTGATGTCAGCTGAGCTCTGGATAGGGTGATTTCTAGATAAACACTACTGCAGAAACAGCCATAACAGTATAAAACTTATGAGCAATTGCTCTCTTTCTACGAGGAAGAAAAAAAAGGAAAAGAAACCAGTGGGCTTGAGAAAGTGAGGCTGTTAGTGCAGCATTTGCCAGAATTATGGGGGAGATGTTAACCACCCAAACCACCAGTATTAACATGTTTTAACTGCTGAAGCGACCTACAGGATGTCAGAAACCTTCTCTGTCCTCTCGTGCACCTCACATATGTGTATGTGCCTGGGTGGGGTCTGACCTGGTTTGTAGAGTTCAGTTAGAAAAATTAAATGTAGTGTGAAAGGCCTTTCAGATTTCTTCACACAGACTGGGCAACTCTCCAAAGGTGGGAGCTGCCTAGTGGGAACATGATGCCCCTTCTGAGAGGTTCTGGCAGATCCCTGCACATAGTTAGCAGCAGGAGTTTTACTCCAAATACCACTTCTTTCTAATATCTTTGACAAATTCTCAACAGTAAAAAGAAAAAACCCAATCATTTTAGTTCAATGAAATGTCTTTCAAATATGCACTTATGAAGTAGTGATTCATATTTACAGAAGTTCCACTGATAATCAAGTTATTAATAGATTTGCGCTTGAATATATTATAAAACTAATGATAAAGTATGGAATTTTGATTTCAAGTATCAAAGTCTTCCTTATTTTATAGGTCCTTTTCCTTTCCCGTTCACATTGCCGCTTGTGAGCTTTTTCTTGCCTAATTCCCCGCTGATGTAGAGGTGTCACTGAGTGCTGACGAGCACAGTGAACATCAAGCCAAGGCAGCAATTCCAGCCTACTCAGCTCTCTGTTGTAGTCTGCATTCAAGTATAAGCTTAAGAGGCTCTTCTAAGCAGCTTAACATGTGAATTAGGCTCCCTTAGACTTGCATCTAATTATTTACATTTGTCAAGTATGTATAATTACACACTGTCCCACTGCATCACCTCATGCCACAAAGTTTGCCGGGGCTAGTGTCCAAGCATCACACTAATGCTGTAGCTCCACCTTTTTTGCTTTGTTGTTGGGCAGTGCCCCAGACTGTTTATCAACATTCAGTGACAATACTGTTATTGAATCATAATTTGGGTGAAAAGGGACCGCCAGAGGCCATCTTAACCCACCCCCTGCTCAGCTAGACCTGGAGTGACTGGGTTGCTCCGAGCCATGTCCAGTCCAGTCCTGCACACTGTGTGTGCTGAGCACAAAGAGCAGATGGACACCCTGCCCTGCCAGGGGCCACTCCATTCTCACAGCCCTCCGCCCCCAAATGTCCCCCATGTCAGGCCACCCTGCAGGGAGAGGATTCCACCTCAGCCCTCAGGATGCAGGTCAGCCAGCACCCATGTGGTAAAGCAGGCATGAAAGTAGTCCTGACTAAATTTAGTCCTGATTAAATCTAGTCCTGACTAAAGTAGCATAAGATGGGAAGATAGTGGAGCATCGTTAGGCAAACAAGTTCATGCCCAGCCTTCCTCTGTGCCCTGCAGTTGCCACTCGTGCTTGGGAGAACCGCAAATGTGGCTTGTTGGCCAAGAAAAACACCTTCCTTTCTGCTCAAAGAGGAGTTTAAACAGCTTATTTCAAGACATGTGACAAACTGTTCATAGAATCGTGGGATTGTTAATGTTAGAAAAGACCTCTAATATCACAGACTACAACTTTTAACCCAAAGCCACAGTGTTCACCACTAAACCATGTTCCCAAGTGGCACAACTACACATTTTCCAAACACTTTTAGGAATGGTGACTCCATCACATCCATGGATAGCCTGTTCTGGTGCTTGAACACCTGGTGTAGAAATTTTTCCTAATATCCAATCTAAACCTCCTCTAGTGCAACCTGTGGCCATTTTCTCTTGTTCTGTCACTTGTTCCCTGGGAGGAGGGACCAACCCCCACCTGGCTACCACCTCCTTTGAGGGAGTTGTAGAGAGTGATAAGGTCCCCCCTGAGCCTCCTTTTCTCCAGATGAAACACCCCCAGCTCCCTCAGCTGCTCCTCATAAGAGGAGCTCCAGCCCCTTCACCAGCTTGTTGCCCTTTTCTGGACAAGAAGTTCTTTCCTTTTTCCTGGTTTCATACTATTTATTACCACTGTGTCATCACCTAGGTAGCAATGTGTCTCTCCTAAGCAGAAAGATGCTGCTGATAATTCTGGATTTGATGAATGGAACATTAATTTTGTTTCTTATTACTTGTTCTGTGTTGTCCTCTGCAAATGTGTTCTCCTGAAATACTGTTGATCCAAATTCTGCCGAGCTTCAGGGACTCCAGGGTCTGCCAGCTTCTGGCTGGCATCAGTTCAGTAGTGCAGAGTGTTCTGCAAAAGGCACAACCAAAGTCCAACTCATTCTTCACTTCTCCTTTGCATTTGCTCTGGAGATAATCAAGCAGAAATAATGTGGAGTGATTCCTACCCATGTGTCTTTGAATGCAAACTATCCTCTGCAAGCTGGAGAAGAGATTTTTACATCATCTTATGTCAAAGAAAGAAGCACAGGCAGGATATATACTAAACTAAACCTAGAAGTTATTCCAGCACAAAAAGCAAACCTAAATCTGCTAAAGTCTTTCTGTTGAATTAAAATAACATTTTTTTACTAATTAATTAATGCTAGATCTAAAATATGATGGTTCCTATAGATTTGTCTTTTAAATAGCCATTAAGAGTAAAAAGATAAAATGGAAAAGTGACAGAGAATTAATGAACAGAGATTTTAGATCCCACAGACCACTGTTCAGATATTAAAATAAACTGAAATACTGCATAATTTATGATGTAGGGTTAAAATAATCGATTTCAAAAATTAAACAGAGTTGAAGGGTTAGTAGGAATTTATTAGAGTTGAACAGCATATGGCATTTTGGAAGACATTTATATTATACTATGTAAGGAACATTACTGAATTAAATTTAATGAGCAGAGAAAATGTACTCATCTGTATGGTTCCCAGTGATTTCAGGTGACCTGAAATGAAAGAAAAATAAATGGGCTTCCAGAAGTTCTAGTAATTTTTGCCTAGATTCATCTTACTTTATTTCAGCCACCAAGAAAGATACAGCTTTAATCTAAGGTAGTCATCCAGGCTCACTCTAGTCAGTGGAGAGAAAGAGCTATCTCCAGAGAGCTATTCATTCCATCTTAACACAGATGAGATGAATTACTTTTTCTCAGTGTCCATCTCTCTTCATTGAATACAGAGTAGTGTTGATGGTTAATTTAGACTAAGAATGCAATTTATTTCTCCAGTCCTTTGTTCTCCAAAATATAGAAGTTTAGTGCAAGGATTGGGCTACAACAATTCAAGGCTTTTAAAAGTTTTTGACTCTGGAAGGCAACCCAGTGAGGATTTCACAGTTAGTGTCTCTGCAGGTGTCAATATGGTATCCAACAGCAGGGCTTACCTGGTAATTGGGTAATTTCCTTTGTGGCTGCTATTCCAACCACTGAAAACATTCAAATCCCTTCCATCACAGAGATTGACAGGGTTCTTGTTATTAGAAATCCATATATTCATCTGCACTATCATATAGCCTGTACCTGCCATGCCTTCTGGTTTGGGCCATGGAAATGGTGACATGAAGCACTTAGTTAAAAGCAAAGAAAGTGAAGAGTCCACGTGGCTCCTCCATCTGCTGCCTCCTGTCTCCTCCCTCCCCCACAGTACCGGCGCAGGTATTTTCATACAGGCTGTCTATGCAAACCTCCTTCCATACTTTTTGTGTGTACCATGAAAACAAAAATTACAAATGCTAATCACCAACATTTATCAGTTATTTTATTTTTCTTATAGCAGGTTTCACTTGTGAGAAATCAACACTTCATCTGTTGGTGCTAATTAGCTTATGTCGTGATCTCCACAGCAATATCACTTCTGAAGCATGCTTTTTAGGGAGTTGAGTGAAATGCCAGATGTCAAAAGTTCAGATTAAGACTAGTAATCCAAAAACTGAGATTTAGCCACCCTTTGATACCTTAACATTTCTGCTTAAGCATCTGAGGGTACTTAAGAAACCCAAACCTTCACCTTTAACTAAATTAAAATTTCTAAATATCAGTGCTTTAATAGTCTTTAAATAAAAATGACAGTAAAGCACGGATGGACTTTATTAAATCTGGCATATTGTGCTGATAGGGCAAACAGAGCAACACAAGAACAAACTGAGACTGAAATAAATCAAAAGATTTTCTGAGTAAAATGATTAAATTCTCCCCCTTCCCGCCCTTTTCCTTCATGTACATAAGACTCAAATTCAATATCACACATCAAGATACTAGCAATTTTTTTAAAGGAAGGGACATATTGGTAGGCAGAAGGAATACCATCCCTGTGAGAGTATTACAGCCCTTATTTTGAAAAGATGTCCAACATTATGCTTCAGGGCTTAAGTTGTTCTGTTAGTATTAGCAACTGGAGGACTGGCAGAGACAGCACATTTTTTTTTTTTTTTTATCCAGCACGGAACTTCTTACTTTGGCTGCTTGGATTGCTGATTGTATAAGTTGAAAATTGAAGTAGAGAGAATTTAGTTGGTGGGGAGGAGTAGGGGAGAGAAGGAAAGGAAATAACCTACAAATTGGAGTGTGACAGCTGTGTAACAAATGAAAAAGGAAACACAACAGGGTTGTCAGGAAGATGTTAGATGATTCTTCACATAGACACATGCATCTATGAGAGACAAACTATCCTTTCCATTATCCCTTCCCCTCCCTTGTCCTATGAAACCGACTTTTAGTTTGGTTTCAACAAGTATTACAGCTCTACAATTTTGCTATGTCCACGAGGAAAATTGCCTCAGCAAGTGATGTCGGGCCTAATCCTCATATTTCCCTCATCTCATTTAGATTTACTGATTTCAAAATTATATAGCAAAAGACTGGGAAAGCTTGTTTGTGCTGTTGTCCTCTGGGACTTCAACAAAGACTTTCTTTGCATTGCATTCTTCCAGAAAATCATGTCTGTATCACCCTCTGTTATTAGTTCTTGTGCTGAACCATATAGTCCATAAAACACTTGAGCAGAGAACTAATATATCTGAGATCCTTAAGTGTTGTGATGTATTTGCACCTTTTGGTGTGCCCCAACCAAACCAAGCAAAAAGAGAGGCATGTAGGACAGCAAGAACAGGCTGTGGGCAGTCCCTTGATGGGTTGCAGCTGGTTGGAGCCAGGCGTTTCTGGTAAGGACCAGAGACCAGCTGACCCTCTGGCAAGTAGAGGATAAAAGAGAAGCAAAGAACACAGAAGAGAGAACTACTACAGCAGGAGGAAGAGGACTGACATAACAGAGAAAGGCTGCTGCCACAGAAGAGGAAGACTGCCATGATGGAAGAGGACTGCTGCTGTGGGAAGGGACTACAACCAGAGAAGAAAAGGACTATTAAAAAAAAAAAAAAAAAAAGGACAGGCAAGCACGACTGAAGCAGCTTTAGGAGATAGCAGCCCCAATTGTATTTTTTGTGTTGTTAAGCAACACTTAAGAAAAATTTTCATTGCCGAAGCTAAATTCCTGGGCTTAAGATGGAAGATTTTGTTGTCTAAGTGAGTTTAACTGCTAATTAGTACAGAGTTATGCTAAGTTGTTGTGGTTCACAAAGTGTCTTTCAAAAAGATATCCATGTAGAGATCTTGTGCCAGTGAAGCTCTCTTTCTCTTTATTCATCTAGACAGGGATAGAAGGTTCCTTCATTACGGAGTTGCTATTAGTATCTGAGCTAAATAACCCATGTACACAAAGCATCTTTGAGGATGCTCTTTATACTTCCTGTCAATCTACAGAGCTCTTCTTTCTCCACAGCAGCAGTTTTGAAAATATTCACAGGTGACCTTTTTTCCAGTCTCTTGACCTTATTTCTGAGATCTGTCATCAAGACTTAATTAATTTTCTAGTCCTTAAAAAAGCTTTAATAAATATAGATAAAAGCTTAGCAAAGCATAAACTAAAGTCACTGATAATACAGACCTGGTTTGGCTTTAGTTAGATGAATAGGAAATAAGATTACTGGAAACTGTTGTCAGGAACAAGAATCAGAAATAACAAATGATTCAGGGCTTTTTATGGGCAAAGTTTGAAAGGCATTTTAATTAAAAAATAGACCAATAATTTCTTTTAAAACATTAAATAATTTTAAATCATGAAAATTTAAATATGTGTATTTATTTGTCTTATGTAGTTGAGAATCACATAATAATATTCATTTAACTCATTCAGAGTAAGAAAATAACTCTGCATTACAGACATGATTATAAGGAGATGCTGTGTTTTAAGATGGTATTTACCTTGCACTAAATTTATGTTCAGGAAATGGTTCTAATTTCCATTGAATTCAGTCCTCTGGGTCTTCGAAAATGTGTCTCTAAACAGAAGTTATCTGCCTTTCCAATGAAATGGTGACTCATTAGTGATGTTCAAGTTAATATTTTAAGTTTTGAGTACAAACATTTCTGTTTATTATTAAGGCCCTCTGATTTTATACTGCTTTTGCATGTAAACTCCGTATTTTTACCTGTAGTGCACTATTCTTTATTTATCACTGTATTTGAGATTCTGATTTTAAGTGAAGTTCTTTGTCAGTCTGAGAACCAGGCTTCTCTGGCAGCTGTTGGTTCCCAGGTTTGATTGCAAGAGCCACATTTGCAATAGAATTTCCATCAAGTTCATGACTTAGCTGGTAATTTGTATGACTTCAAGCAGCTTTATATTTCTTCTTTGGGAGCTTGTGGTTTAGCACCTGAAAGTTTTAAGAGCTGGTTTCAAAGCTGTTTTTATTTGTTCTATTTTTTTTTTTTCATTCTGTAAATACATTTTATTTTATGTTCATTTATGTGAATATATTCATTCCATTTACCCATTTTATTTGTTGTTTATTTTTTCTCTCCCTCCAAAGCTCTTGATGTGCATTACACCTGTAAAAAATAATTTTTAAAAAAATGATTTTTTTAGGGAGTACTCTGAAAACAAATCTGCTTTATGCTGTTTTGAGCATAAAATTCTGCCTTTAATTTGGAGATAATATTTGTCAAAGGCCATAATTTCTTCAGATATCCTTGGAGGAGACAGTGCATCCTTATCATAAATTGCTGAATCTGAACCAGAAAAATCTTCAATGTGTGCAGTACCTTTTTGCTAGCATTTACATTTCATGACCTCCAGTAAAACCAAGATGGACAATGCACTCAGTAATCACAGATATCTTGCAGGACCACTTGATAACAGTGTTCCTTTCTTGGTTTATATGCCCCTCTCTTGGTTTGCCTGTGTAATGTCTAATCTATCCATCCAATCCACACTTTATATATAAAATATATGTATTTAAATTACAAATTCAGAACTGTGTCAGGAAAACTACTGTTGGGAAAAACCCTCCCACATAAGCAAAATCTATACTTAAAAGACTGTCTTTTCTCACACAGAGGGGGAAAAGTCATAATAGTGATGTTTGGTGTTGTGCAATAGGAAGAGTAGAAATAGGAGAAATGTATATAGTCAGTCCCTTCATGGACTTAAGAAACAGTGAATGCCAGTGACTATTTCAAAATGAGGAAAGAAGGGCAAGGATTGTCAATATGTGTAAGACTTTTATGTGAAATAGGAACTGAACTATTCAGCCTTGTCTGGACTAAGTATGACAAAAAAGTTTTGGGATACTCTAACTTAAAAAGATAGAATGAAGGAATGGAACTCATGGTTTTTAAAGCCCTCCTGTTATCTCTTGGGGACACTCATAAGGTAAAATTACAGCATATAGTCCTGATAATTTTCAGAACTTATATATGCTGACATACAGTTGATGTAATATATGTGAGTGTGTCACAGCTCACAGCTATGTTACCCACATTAGTAAATAATGCAGTCAGTGCAACTACTATGCCAGTAAATCTGTAGAATTTGTCTCATATTTCTGTATCTGGTAGATACTGAGCCACTGGAAATGGCATGATTCCATAAACACTGAAACATAGCTGGTCTAGCTCCCTCATTAGAATAATGATGTCATGAAAGGCATCCATGAGAGAGAGAGAAATGGATGTAGAAGCAAAAGGAGTAACAATGTAAATTTCGAGGTAAATATTAGTTTTTAAGCAGCTATAAATCTAGCTGTGACTTTGGTCAAGTGCTACTCAAAAGTCCCAGGCTAATAGGAGTTGAATGGCTCTTCAGCTCCAGTACTGGACATCAGTATTTGGGTTATAGGAATTTGATTCCTATCACTAAAGGTATCTATTCTTGACAGCCTTGGAACTTCAAACAAGTTTCCACTGAAGCACAAGAAAGGTGAAATCCAGGAAGAGACCTGATGTGTACTGAAGTCAGGAACCTGTTGGTTAAGAATGCTGCTAGGTTAAGGTGATGGCATATCCTGCTACATCCATTTCCCTCATGTAAAACTTACAGTTTTAGGGAAGTGGTAGTGCCATGGATTCTCAAATTTACTCTGTCAGTTTTAAAAGGTCACTACTTATATTAATGAGCACTGTACACTCCATACAACTTACATCATGACTCTTCATAATTTCAATTGTCACTTTGAGGGAAAGTATCTCAGATGTAACTGGCCTTTGATAGCTGTTAAATCTTGCATGTTGCAGGACTACACTCAGATCATGTTCATCTAAAAAAGATTCAGAAGCCTGTTTAAAAAAACTTATTAAAATACTGGGCTGAATATATTTACAGCTTTTTAATTGTCATGTTATTCTATAAGAATTTGATGTGGTCCCATGCATTTACATGAATGGACTGGTTTTCATTTGGAAGTAGAGTTTTGTGGTGTGTAGGCTGCTTTCCCGAAATCTCTGGAGCTGTCAGCTTTTATGCATCCTGTGTCCATGCTACTGAGCAAAGGAGGGCCAAGAAGGGGCCATTAGTACTCAGGATAAATGCAAATGTCTGGATCATGTCTGAATATCTTAGGACTTGTCTCCCTCCAAGGCAGAAGAGCTGCCTTGAAAAGAGCTAGCTGGAGTGAACTGAAGCAAATTTATTATTGAGTTTTTACTATTACATCCATTACAATAAGAACAAAAATATGGTAAAATCAAAGCTCTAATTAACTTACTAGATCGATGATTACCATTAGTCACATCAGCAAATAGATTTAGTGGATAACCATTCTTGTTTTGATTATATGGTGGTAGCTGAAAGATACTCCATCATTTAAATTCCTTCTTGATGAAATTTAAGGTAGGACTCCCAGACACAGTGTTTTAAATCATGAGGGTGCTGATCTGGTGAAAGTATATGTGGATCATAAATTTACACTAGATTTTTTTGCTTAGAAGATGAACTAAGGGATTAAATCTTGCTGAATCCTCCAGAATAAAAAGGTTGTAAAGGAACTCTGAATCCTCCTTGATCTCTCAAAGAAGTTGCCTTGTAGAGTGTGGCCACTTTTTAAAAGGCATATAAGGCTGGATACTTGTCTTCTTAGAAGAAAAAGCCTTGTAAATATGGACAATTTTGAAGGATGAAGTGTGGGGATTTGAGGAGACAGAGTTGTAGAAGGAAAATGAGAATTTTTAGAGTCAAAGCCTTGAGGGTTCAGGATCCATTTAAAAAGTTGGCTTTATTTCTATTTATGATAAAAATCTGTCGTCAGAGAGAGCCACACAAATTGCATCATTTTAGTTCTATCACTGGTGCTCCTTTATTTCTGGTAAAAATCCAATAGTCTCAGGAGATCTGTCTGCAGTAGAGATGCATTATTTTATCCACAGATTTTCTGAATCATGTAACCAACACTTTCTCAGGAAAAATCAGATGAGAAAGCAGGCTATGGAACTTGGAGTGGTGTCAACGATAGGTTTTTGGAGGCTGGCTTTTAACATACAAATTGGTGCATAAATAATCTGTGTTCTTCCACTGCACAGTATTAGTGTGTTTTGCTGAAAGCAGAATCTCATCATATTGAAAAATCAGAGATTGAGAGTGAAGGGGTAATATAGTGAGAGAGGGTAGAGTAGTTATCGTTTGCGACAAGTGATAAGAAGCCAATGAGATAAAATAACTGAGCCTTTTCTTTCTTCGATAAATTCATACATATTTATGGAAAAAGGATGATCTTAAAGCTATTTCCAGTTTCATGGGTTGTTTTTTTTATGTTCAACTATAATCCTTAAAGTTTTATGAAGGTACCTCATGCTGTGTCCCTTATTGTAAATCATTAATGCCATGATTGCTATGAGATAAGTAAGATTAAGATAATATTATCTCATTGGTATCACATCTTTTTACTTTGCATTAGTCATTTAATACTTTTTCATTTGGGGCAGATTTCTTAGAAAGCTATTTCTTTAGTTATAGTAATTGTGGATATGAGATATGTTGATTTGAGCTTTTATAGATGTTAGTAGATAGAATGAATATATAGGAAAGAACAGCAGCACTACCAGCACCAGTTTTAGTATAAAAATTGCAAGTAGGTAAAATAATTGCAGCAATTAATTTGGATAGTTAAAAGTAGGGAAATGGAAACTTACTTAGAAATATTTATAAGTTTAGAATGGGATGTGAGAAAGAATATCCAATCCAGTTTAAGGATAACAAGGAGTATGAGAAGGTAGAATACAGCAATCTGTCCAGAATCAGGCTTGGATACCAGTGGTAAAATAATGAAGAAAAATATCATGGTAACTTCAGGGACTGTTAATGATCAGCAGCTCAGTTTTATTTCTAAACTGAAGGTGGATTGGTGGAAGGTGGCTGTGACACATGGGGTGCACTTTTTTTTTTGTAGTAAGTGCTCAGTGTGTCTAAGCTTGACCAGGCAAACCTGCTATGATGTATTCCACAGAAGGCTTGTGACAAACTCTGGAAGGCTTGTGACAACCTCTGGAAGGCTTGTGACAACCTCTGGAAGGCTTGTGACTGGGAAAGATGATACAGCAGTTAAGGACCATCGTCTTTTACTGCTTCAGAACTGCTGGTCCAGTGCCTCATAACAGCAGATTGTCTCCTCAGCAGTAGTTTGAGCTGCTGTAAATATTCAGCTTGCCTGCGTGGAAGAAAGAAAGGAGAACAGATTATCTGTTCTCAACAGGAGAACAGATTATCACCCCAATTCTACAATGTTTTTAAAAAGACAAGGATGCAGCATGTTCCTTGGTTAAGCCTGGCTTAGGATGGCTAAGCCTGTTCTCCCTTGGTTTCTAGTCTATTTGTCTAAAAGAAGCCTTAATGAGGAATCCAGAAAGCCGAGGAATAACTACTAAGAGATGATGATACTTTGATGAAGAGTATGCAAATGTGAGTGTGGGCTCAGGCTGTGTAGGCATTGATTACAGGATCTAAAGCAAGTCCACTGCAGAGGTTTATGAGCTGAACAAGGACCCCACGCCATGGTCAGAGCTTTCCAGAGGCCACGGCTCTGGACAATCAGACTGGAAATGCTGAGTTGTGCTTATCCTCGTTTTACTGGGATGCATTTGGTAGTCTGACTGCAGGTTTTTCCATCCCTGATACTGTAAAGGTCAGATGTTGGTCATAACATCCAACGTAGAATATGGGGGTTTTGTTCTGTTTCTTTTTTCTGTTAAAGAAAATTTTGGGTTTAATAACATAATATACAGAACTTTTTTGATCTTGAGACAAAATCTTCTAATCATCTTTTTTTTCAATTCACACCTGTGTATCTGAAATGAGAAGGGATGTGGAGACTTGTTTGGATCTTAAATCTATAGAAGTTAAATGCAAGGTTGGCAATGTTGAGAAGATTTACCCAACTTTTTACTTTACAAGGACACTAGAGACAAACATGAACGCCACTTTGTGGAAGGGAAATTTTTGTAAGTTACACCTCGTGGTCTACAGAAAGTGCAGCTGCAATTGGCATCCCACCCTCAAAGATCCATTAAACTGGATGTAACAGAAGTTTCCAGACACAGACATACAGTTGTTCTGTGGGCCTTGGTGCATTAATGCATTTGATTCAAACACAGTAGGAAAAGGTTCCAGTTCGGAGATGAAAAGGATTTGCTTAAACTCATTTAGCTTTTTAGAGACCTGAATGTGCTGTCTTGGCACAAAACATTGGCTCAATGCTTTTTTTTTTTTTTTTATTTTTCACTGTAATTTAGATACTTGTAGTAGAAATGCAAAAATATATTAACATTTTACAGAAAACATGTCAAGAAAAAAAATACTACACAGGTAAGTATTTTGCTTGCAATTTTTAAACATGGTATTGGAGATTTTATTTTCCCAAAGTTAATCTGGACTTGAAGGACAAAGAAAGGAAAAATTATGCTAAACCACTGATCATTCTAACAATAATTGCTCTCAATTGTCGTGAATGAGTGGTTTAGGTCACTTAGAGGTGTGTGTCCTTCCTAAAGACATAAATATTACGCACATTGGTGATTTTCACCATAATCTTAAGAATCATGATAAAAGTTGTTTAGTGTTCCAGAAATTCCTCTCTGCAGAACTTACATGACCTGCCCATCAGAACCCACTGATGAATTCATCTATCACTTCGAGTTTGTATTCACCAGTAATGAACACTGCCATTCTCTTTGAAAATCTAAAGGCCATTGCACTGTCTCTGCCCTGTGCCTGCCAAACTTCCCAATAGCTGAAATAGAATTGTGAATGGTGTAAAGCTTTCCTGGAGCTACTCCCTAATTTTATAAGTTGTGATATTGGTAATGATATGTATTTTTGGCATGGAAATATATAAGTAGTTATATATTTACTTATGTTACTATGTGTGACAATAGTAGTGCTGTTTGTGAATGTAAAAAAAATGCAAGTTAACAGCCTTTAACTAATTTAAGGGTCCAAGTCTGTCTGCACAATGGATAATTGGATTTGTTGATGCAGAGAATTTCTGCAAGAATTTCTGCTTAGCTGTCTTAAAGAAATGATAAACCAGGGGAAAAAGGATTTCTGTTCTTTCTGGATAGAATTTCATGTCAGTCAGGGATGCTAAATTTCACCAAACAAAATAAATTTTCTAAATAAATGTTTAAAATATGCTTGCTTAAAATACGGAATTTCTGAATTGTATAGATGTACCTCTAGTCTTGTATATTGGATTACAATGTGTCCCCAAATGTATTTCTATTTTCCTTATGAAATATAAGTTCCCTAGAGGAAAACATTTGAATATCTCCCATATGGCCCAACTCATGAAGCTATGGAATAATTACTAATTTTCATTATTAAATGCATTTATCTGCATTCCATATAAACATAGTACCTTATGTAGATACACAGACAGCCTACAAAACACATTGTGATATAGAAATATTACATATGAGATACGGTTTAGCATTGAAAATTTTTTTTATTTTATTATTCTTATTTCATTAGGCTGCTAAATCTTAATGACAATATATCCCGATCAAACCGAAGTATGCAGCTTTTTTCTACTACTATCCAATGATAGGAATAATAATTTTAAAAACCAGTGAATATGTCAAATGGCAAAGAACAACATGAATATTTTCAAAATTAATTAATGAATGCCTATTGCCTCATTTTATCTTTGTTCTATTATAGATGCTTGTTTTACTTTGCCTATTTCCTTGAATTCTTAGGTACTCAATCTGCAGTAGACAACTTTCCCCATTTCTAATCTAATGACTGCATCTATCACTTCTGCTGTAGCTTCCCATATTATACTTTTCATTCTAATTCTTGAGTTGTATGTTATGTAAAGATGAAAAAGATATCATCATTGAATATTAGAAGGTTTTTTCAACCTTTATTTAACAATTTTTTTATCTGGTGAGTCTATAACATATGACAGAGGAAATCTGACAGTCAGCTCAGCAAGATACCTCAAATTTGGCCTAGTACTCCAGCCATAATTCCTTTCATCCCTCTTGAAGCTGATGCATGTATTGTATTTTTCATGTTGTATTCTGGCTGGCTGTTTACCCCCTGGTATCCCTGCCTTTGTTATTGTGAGGGCTCCAGGAGAGGCCCCTAGGAAAAAAGCAGTCACATAATTTCTCTTGGTACGTATCTTTTTTTAATTTTCCCAGACTCCTGCTACTATAGAAGATATTGGCTACATACAAGAAATAACCCGTTCTATTTGTTCCCTGGATAAACATAAACAAACCCCAGTATCGATTTGTTCTGTGCTGTAACGCTGTCAAGACAGACATACAGATATATGTCACATGGTTGTTATAACAATGACCACTTTTTATATTTCAGCATTGGACTAGTAAGGCAATTAACAACACTCAAAATTACAATGAAAATGTTTCTCTTAATCAGAAAATGCATGCATTTCAACCAAATACCTAATTTACACCTTATTCCTGAAATTGTACTCACCAAACGAACTAGAATGAGTAGGTGAATATTAATGAAGGGCCTGTTCATTTTTTTGTGGGGGAGAGAACGATACCCTGGTATCTGGTATGAGTGTCCTGTTGTAACTGCTTTGACATTAGGAAGAACTGCAGAAATCCCTGTTACTTAGCACACATAATTTTTAATCTTTCTATCTCAATTAATGCAAGGTGTTGAAGGGATGATGCCAATACCGGAAGGATTTCCCAAGGCTTATGTTTAGTAAGACTCTCATAGCAAGACTAGAAAAATCTTGTGAGACTGGGAACTTTGAGGTGATAAACCCGAAGCAGGTAATTTCTCCATTTACCCCCATGAGGGAATGCAGCTCAAAGGGATGCTCTTAGAGCTGCACCTTCCACTGAAATTTAGTTTTGTTTAATTTTGCATGGAGCTTATCCAGTCACTTGATAGTTTAACAGAAGTAGTTAATAGCTATTCCACTTGTCAGAGAAGGAAAATCTGAACATGCTGCAAACAATCAAATATATTAAAACAAATGCTCAATTTTCACAGAAGAAGGACTTCAATTATCTGTTGTAAGTTATTGCTTATCAGTGACATTGCTGATAATTGCTATACCTCTAGGTGGCAAGTAATAATTTCTTCTTGAAAAATGAATGTTGGGAACCGCTGTGTATTATTTAGCAAATGCACAGCTGAGCAGTCTTCAAAAGCTGAATTTTCATACTGTTCTAAGGTTATTGCGCTGCCTTTTGATTTAAGTTTTACTGATGGGTGAACAATTGAATGATTATCATCTTATTGTGATAATTCCTGTCTTCTCTATTTTGTTTCTATCATTAAATCTCAAAGCAATTTGCAGTGGAAGTCTGTATTATTATTACTGCTTCCCAGGAAAAGCAGGAGTAAAGTGACCTGTCCAGCATACAGGGGCTGAATTAGAAAGGCCCAGGTAAGTGCTTAAGTTCTGTTGTCTAGTGGGACAAGATGTCTCCCATGTACAGGAGCACAGAGGGGAAAATCCTATTTGTTTCATCTTAATTATGCCATAGAGCAGATCATTGTTTAAGAAAAAAAAGCGATGGTTGATTCAACAACAAATACTGGATAAAGAGTGACTACAAGCTTGGCATGATTAAGCACTCATTGAGACTGTGTTTTTATACACCTATGCTGTGCATCTGCCATCATCTACCAGTATTTTAACTGGGATATTTTAAGAAAGAACCAAGACCCCCTTTTAATTTTCTTGGTTCTGATTGGATGCTTATGCTTTAGTTAAATAATTATGAAGTTTACTATAGCAGACTTGAGTAAATGGGACAGTCTTCTGAAAATGCAGTTTTCTGAGTTAATTAAGTGAAAGAAAATTCATCCTTTCTTCTGCTCATTGCTGATTTTCCTCTTGGTAAAAAATTCAACAGCTCTCTATGAGAGCCACTCAAAGAACACTGTGCCCCTTTGGCACAGACTAGTAAACAAGTCCCACAGAGCTTAGAAGATTATCAGCTGCTGAAGAAGCAGACATTTGACTGTGAGCCTGTAGACATTCTCAGCAGGGTGCATAAAATAAGGTAAAAATAATTGTGCCAATGTGTCTGGTTGAGAAACTCAAAATTCCAGCAAGTGAGAAAATAAACAAACATATGAGATGGAAAATTGCAGTAACATCAGGGTGAGGAGGTTTGTGGATGAGCTGCTTGAGAGTATATTTTTGCTGTTTGCAAAATTTTGCAGAGAGGAGCAAAAGAATTGTGTTGTGGATATATGACAGAAAAGAAAGAAAAGTATGGGCAGATAAAGTTGTAACTGAAAGTATAATTTAAATTTGTTGTAGATGAGAGAGAGAAAGCAAAATAACATTGCTCTTCAATAGGTATGAAGCAACACAAAAATCAGTGAACTGATTTATGTAATTTATACCAATATTTGTACTTACCTTCCCTAAACTCTAAGCCCCGTATGAAAATAATGACCTTATATCAATTATAAATTGTGAGAGGAAAAAAATTCATGAACTAAAATAGTAAAGAAGTCACTTTAGGTTTTTATGTGTCTCAAGAAGATATGTTCCATAGCTTTTAGCTCATATACTGCAAAAGGCGTGAGACTCCCCATGGTAGTGCCTTTGAACCTCTAAACTTTGCACTGGATTAAGTGGAGAAGTGTGGAGAATGTGCTGTACTGAGATCTCAAAAGTTAAAGGCGGACATTTGTGAGGCTGCAGTTCCCAGGACATGGGTGATGCCAAGGAGAAAGGTGTGGAGGGAGCAATGTTGTGGGAGTGCCGTGCTCCCCTTGACACGCCTCTTGTGGTTCCAGTGTCCCTGGAACTCTGGGCTTTGTGGTTTTCTCCACCCTAACCCTAAGTGCAACTCTAACCCTAACCAGAGCATTAAAAGCAGCCATTTGTGAGGTGGTGGTGCCAAGAGGAGCACGGCACTGTCACAACATTGTTCCCTCCACACCTTTCTCCTTGGAACCACCGGCTAACAAATGGCAGCTTTTACTGCTCCACTTAGGGTTAGGGTCAGGCTTAGGGTTAGGGTTGAGAAAACCACAAAGCCCAGAGCTCCAGGGACACTGCAACTACAAGAGGCATGTCAAGGGGAGCACGGCACTGCCACAACATTACTTCCTCCACACCATTTTCCTCGGCATCACCCTTTTGCTGGGATTCTCAGCCTGACAAATGGCTGCTTTTAATGCTCCACTTAGGCTTATGGTTAGGGTTGAGAAAACCACAAACCGTACAGCTCCAGGGATATTGCAACTACAGTAAGCATGCCAAGGGGAGCACGACACTGTCACAGCATTGTTCCCTCCACATCTTTCTCCTTGGCACCACCCTTGTGCTGGGAATCTCAGCCTGACAAATAGCTGCTTTTACTGCTCCGCTTAGTATTAGGGTTGCGCCTAGATTTAAGGTTGAGAAAACCACAAAGCCTAGATCTCCAGGGACACTGCAAGCAGTATGCAGCAGAAGAGACTGAGTTTTGAGACCTTCACGCTATTTAAATACTACTCACAAAACCTAATCCATGGAACATCAGGGCAAATGGTAGGCTGTCTCAAGTGAATGGTGGCCTAAGGACAACATCTGTGTAAAATCTCTGTGTGGATCTGTCAGCCTGCTGGGATGGGGTATGAAGGCCCAAATAAGGCACAGGTATTCTGAGGAACAATGTGATCCAGGCGGCAGCTTGCGGGCACATCTGGAGTTATGCTGACAAATTAAAGGAAGCAGATCTGGGCTTGCAGGCATCTTAAGTTCCTGTTTCAGTGGAAGAGCATCCAACACAGTCATAGAAAATAGCCAGAGCACATATGGTGAGCCTCAACACATATGTCTGCTCATTTCAGTCGTGGAAGAAATCCAGAGCAGAAAGATGAGAAAATAAATATTATGTGAGGAACTGTAAAATAAGTCGTCAGGTAATGTTTGAACAGCTTTGTTGCCTATTTTTGCCTTGTTCATATTCACTCCAGATTATCCATCCAACATACTTTGATGAATGTTCCCACAGATTGTTGTTGCTGTGAGTTGCTCGATTTCCTCTTTTTCACAAGGTGCTTTGACAGCTGCTGCTCCTGTAGCACTGCCTCACTGATTTCCTTGGTATCAGTTTGGCCTTACATCCATAGGAAACAAGTCATGAATACACGATTCACTTGGTTTTCTTCACTGATTTACCCTCTTTTTGCATGTTGCAGCAAGTTTCCCTTTGCTTTTGGAGTCTACTACATCTTTCATTGACCAGAAAGAGATCAAATACAAATACAAATAAATGAACTTTTGTGACATGCAAAATCCTCTTGTAGATTACCTTCTCATTTGCAGTAGATTTTGTATAATTTCTTTTTTTACATTCTAGAAAGCAATGCACAAACGTATTTGGGCTTATTTGGATTTACTGGGATCACTAATATATCGTGATATGGACTTACTGAAGTGAGTCTGACAAAGGGTCACTTGACAATTAAGAGATTGAAGCATCTTTTTCATGTGGAGAGTCTGAGATTTGTGACTGTTCTACCTGGGGAAAAGAAGGTTCAAGAGGGAACCTTATGTGTGTATATTCCCTTCTTGTGGAAGTGAATGAAGACAAGGAAACCAGGATCTTTTCAGCAATGCCAACTGACACGACAAGAATCAAAGGGCACCAATGAAAAAATATGAAATTCCATGTTGACACAAGAAATAAATTTTTACTCTGAGGGTGACCAAGCACTGGTGCAGATTGCCAGGAGACCAACTGGATATGGTTCTGGGTACCTAGTTCTAGGTGGCCCTGCTTGAGTAGGGGAGTTGGACTTAGATGATCTCAATAGGTCAAATCCAACCTGAACTATTGTATGAATCTGATTTTGTGCAGTTCTTTTTGCTGTTTTTTCTAATTAATACTTGCCTGAAAATCAAACTAATATAACATCATTATTCTGTAATTATTTGTTAGCAATCAATCTTTCTCTCTTGTAGTCCTGAAATGTTTTAAGTCTTTTTCTCCTCTCCATTACATCATATTTAGAGTTCCATGAGAATATTTTTCCAGAATAATTCCATATTATCTTTGTATCTTCATCTTTTTTTTCAGGGAACTGATGTTAATAACATTTAAAATCCTCTAAATGTAGACATCAAATGCCACAAAGTGAAGGGCCTGATTATTTTGTACTAGCGAAACCCCTTAAGAGTCTTGCATTAAGCTGTCTGTTCTAGTCCTCTCTGAAGTAAACAATTGTCAGTAGAGGTTTCTCATCTCCACGTTAAAATGATCAAATAATGTAACATATGTGTGGTCCCTTCCCTTCTTGTAGTCTTTGTTAACGCTTCAGAACTTTTGTTCTTCGGGATCAATGCTGTATTGATGGGAAATTTTCCCACTGTATTTCAGTCCACCTGTTTTACTAAAGAGAGTTTGAATATGTTAGTGTAAGAGCAATAATTTACATAGATATCTTCTGAGAACTAGATACATCAAACAGAAGTAGAGTTATGCACAGGACAGTGGCTGCCACTTTTGGTTTCCTGAGAGGTGCATAAAGTTTGCAAGTACAATCTGATTTTCAGTTATACTCCATTTTAAAGAAATTTGCTACTCAATATTGCTTATCAATATATTTTTTAAATAAAGAAATAGAACTCTATAAAAAATCTCTTGAACGCTCATATAATATTCCGATTTTTGATTTTCGTATCAGGTAATTTTATACAGCCCTGAATCAAGTAATAGTACAGATGAATGACTGTCTGTAGTTCTGATTGCTTAAGGGTTTCACACATTTCCCCATGCATCAATTCTGTGCCCTTCATAGTATTTCTGTGAGGCCGAATAAGGACTGTTGTTCCACATTTCTTTGATCAAGAACTGAGGATAACTCAGCTTTACACAGAGTTTGACAGCAAATCTGGATGGCTCTAGGGGTTTTTTTCAGTATAGATTTTTATAGTTGTTTCTTTATTTTGTCACAGAGATTATGAGTTTTCAGAACAATGAAGCATATGCTAGAAGAAAAAGGAGCTACCTATACCATATTTGCTAGGTTGTTCCTAATATCAAATTAGCAGTAAATGAATTTAAGTAGTTGAATATTTGATGTGAAACTGAAGTTTTTGAAACTATTCAGGCTTTTGGAAACATTAATATTTACAGTTCCCTCTGTCCAAAACAGAAGAGCTTTGACATCAGTAGTTACACTCCTTCATCTCCACAGCCTATTTACATGTCTTTGAAAGACATTTAAGATGATTCCAGTTCTCCCGTGACTGAAACGTGAGACATGGCAGGAAGTAGCCTAGCTCATCTACATATGCAATCACACACACAAAAAATTATTTGCATGTATTACATGAATTTTGGTCTTTGGTATTATCACAGGTTGAATTAAGAAACACATGAAAGATCAACACGAAATATTTTCATATGTCAAATAGAACGGAGAGTTATTTTCATTATCTTTAAAAACTGTCCACTGTCAGACTTTAACACATGTTTTTATTTATCATATGAACTTGGAATAAATTGCATTTCTTCCCCTTATTCTTATCATAAAAAGAAAAAATATCTGTGATGTTATGTTGTACTTCACTCACATTCTTGTTATCCTGATACAGAAATAATACTCATTCTATGGGTCAGTATCCAGAATAAAAAGGCATGAAGGAATTTGTTCCTCTATCTGATCATACAAGTGGGACAATCTAAGCAGAGTATCACCAAATAGAATGGCAGTGATAACCACTGATGGGGATAAGGAGAACATCAGAGGTTTAAATACTATGCTAAACAATAAAAAGGAAAAGAAACATATTACTTTGGAAAAACTGAGCAAGAAGTCAAGTTGTAACTTATTTTGAAATAAAAGATAAGAGTTTCAGAGTCTTTGTGCCTGTTGATTTATCTGAAATTGCTTTCCTACTTGCTTGGAACCATATAGAAGTCAGTCATCTAAATGTGCACTGTGGTGCAGTAGAACAGATGCTCTGTTTCAGTGTCCTAAGGCTCATGGGACTCAGCATATGGGACTCATGGCTTCCTGAATTAAGATAGCCAGTCATCAGCTCGTGGAGGGCTTTTCAGTACAGTCAGGCTTTCTGATGTGATCTGGGAAGATATATTCTAACTGAGATACTGATCTACTTTTATACTTGGGTGCCTAAAACTAAATAAAAGTAGATTTAATCTAAGTGAAAATATCCTATATTTTAGGAGTATCTAAAGGATCTGTATTTGGAAAAGGAGACTTTGATCTTCACTGAAATGTAAGTTTGTATTAATAGTATGTCACAAAATATGATTTCTATAAAAGTGTGCAAGTATATAGGTTTAACTTGGAAATGGAAACTGTTAAGGTTGTCCTTCCTTCCTTCCTTCTTTCTGTCAGTAGTCAATCCATAAACATAAAATAATAAAAAATTCATGATACACTTTCATACCGGGTTCAGTTACACAGGACTCGATGCCAAGACCCTCCAGTATGACTGGTACCTGAGCATGGAATTAAGTACAGAAATTGCCAGCAGGTTTCCTTCTGTAGCAAGGTTGTCCTCCTGTCCTTCACGGTAACTCTCTGCTAATATTCATTCTTGCCTTGTTTTTCTCCCTGAATTCCCTTTTATTACTGTCCTGAATGCTAATGTTATTAGAATGAAGTGTCTAAAACTTTTATTACTCAACAGGTTTCATCAAAATTAAGCAGCACTGCAGTATGTGCTAATAGCATTATTGTCAATGGCTACTCAGTTATCAATTTACTGAAGAAGAGAGCAAATATTGCTTTCAGACAGTATTGTCACAATTTTTTAGAATTGCTATCTAAATGTTGTTATTTTTCATTTTTTTTCTGCCACAATGAAAGAGAGATTAAATCTGAATCATACTTCTAAAAAGAAATTGATTCATCAGTAGTCTAGGTGTTTGCTTTTTTTTAATGATATGGTTTTAGACTCTTCATTTGACACCGAATCTCTGTATCTATTGAACTCCGAACATTATGAATTCTACATAGAGAGCCTGTGTTCCTCTATAAATCTATCATTTCTGTTTGTAAATACTTTTTTCCCCCCTGCCTTGAATTGTCCTGCCTTTTAATTTTTATTGTTAATGGAATGCAGGGGAAGTGACAATGCAAATAGAGCACTGTGCTTTGCTGATGAACACTGTGTCAGGACATGCCATCAGCTGCAGGGCCCTCAGCTGCTTATTCTTCTGCTGTTTTACTTCATACTATTCCTTGACTGTTCTGCTTTTCTTCATGGAGCTGTGAGGGAAGTGGATGGAAGGATGGTTCTGGTTCTTTATAAAGTCTTTCCATCCATCAAAGGCATTGTGAAGATTCAGCATTGTAAAAATATTGTTTCCTGAGTGCACTTCTTTAGTGTTGCTCTATATTTCTTAATGTGGTCTTAGAAAAAATCGTTCTGGTAATTTTTTTTTTTATGTTTCCAAACACAATTTCCAAATACAATGTCTACAGAATCAAGAATCAGCACTGCAGGATCTCTCTCTGTTACTTTGGCAGCCTGTGGATTAGCAGCAATGGCTTGAATCTAACTTCCAAATTAAATAGTAAGCTCTTCTGATCAGAGAACTAGTGTCTGCCTCAGGAGTTAATTGTCCTGTTCACTCTTTATAATCAATGTAATCAATATCCTGTCTTTTCAGATGAAAGTAAATCTAAAGAAAGTAACATGAGCTGTGTATCCAGCAACGCTTCTTTTTCCTTATTGGGGTGAAGCAAAGTTAGCAAGCTAGCTTACATGAAGGAAGTTAGAATTGAGGTGAATCCTACCAGATCTGTCAGCTGGCTATTTTTTGTGGTGTTGTACATTTGCCCTGCATATTGCACTGCTGGTTCTGACAGAGGCTCCTACAGGTGATTAAACAGAAAACACTTGTCCCTTTCATGCAAAGAAAATCAAATGAAGGGAGCAGAAGGAATAGAAACAACCATGACTTGTGTCCTGAGACAAAGTCAGTAAATAATATTCAGCTGTCATTTAGTAAATTAAACCAAAGTATTTCCTGAGAAATCATTCATTAATTAGATTTTTGATGTCTTAATTTGATCCAAGACTTGTAGGAAAAATCAATCTAAGTGCATGGAATTTGCACAGTGTTGGCAAAACTCTGAGGCTTTGTTCACAGTGTTCTACAAACATGTAAGCATGTGCTTCCCTCTCAAGAACAAGAGATGTATCAAGGTGAAAGCATTGCCTACTGTTTACTTGGAACATCCAAGCTGCAGTGGCAGAATTTTGAAATATGGAGAAAGATAATGGTTAAAACAAAAAGCTTTAATGAAGAGGTAATCTTCTTACCATCAATGACAAAAGTCCCTCTGAATTAAAGACTGCCTGATTACAATCAAGAATAATATCAGAAGGATAATATTTCTCTTGAGGCATATGGGTATGGATAGAGAAATACCAAATGCATCCAAACCTTGATATAGAACTGAAGAGAGGTGCTAAATATGTTTGCATTTGACACCGTTAACTATCTTTAAGTAATATTTGCAAAAACTTTTAAAAAGTGCTTGCATCAGGAGGGAAAATGTGATGCCATCTGTTTACCTCACACAAGCACATTGGTTTGCGCAAACTAGCTATTATGGATTTTATAACTGACTTGACAAACAAACACCTGTTTGTTTCTACAAATACTGGTGCTGAAGTTTGCACACACTCCCACAGACACAGAGGGTCTGTCTGAAAAGTGAACTCATGCTGAACAAGAGCAAATGAAGACAGCATTGAGTACTGGTCACAGAGTAATCTTCATCCCTCCTTACAGATATAAAAGTGAGTCTGTACACTGTCTTCTTAATCTAGAATCATTTCAGTATGATTACATTGACTTTAAACCTTTTAGTTATCTTGCATGTTGTGCTCATTTCTCACCATCACAGGTGTTGGTAAGATGCACAAGAGCAGAAATATCACGGTGTAGAAATTGGAGAGTGAACAAGCTAAGAAATGTGATGCTTTGGCTGTATAATGTTCTGAGGCCTCTGGCAGCTGGACATGTAGATGTGGAGCCCCATCAGCATATTCAAACCTCATTTTTGTGAAAGAAAACTTACGAAGGAAGTGGCTACCTATCTGTCTGGAGTTTGTGAGCTATAGATATGTTTTTATACGTTCTAAAATTGCAGCAGGAAGCTAGGGTGGGGAGGTATATGACAGGTCATGAACAAAGGCTGTAGGTTGAAGAAGAAAGGCAGTAACTAGCTCTGAAGTGAACACTGATTTTAGCCCATAGAGTTCTCAGTTATAAGAAAGTGATTCCTCTTGAAATACATGGTCTTTTTCTTATTGTCATATGACATGGCTGACTTCCCCAGTGGAGCCATGCTACATTTCTTTGCCATAGATCACTGACTGAATCCCAAAGCATTAAACCAAAGAAACAAATTTTTAGGGATAAGTTTCTAAGTATATGTCATGGTTTGACACTGGCCCAACTCCAGACACCCATGAGAGCCGCTTGCTCACCCTCCCCTGCCACAGCTGGGCACAGGACGGAAAAGGAAAAAAAGATTAACAAACGTGTCATGGGTGAGATAAGGACTGGGAGAAACACTTCAAGGGCAAAACAGGCTCAGCTTAAGTTGCGAAGTGAATTTATTATGAACAGAACCAGAGGAGGACAATGAGAAGTAAAATAAGCCCTTAGAACACCTTCCCCCCAACCTCCTCCCTCCTTCCCACCGACAGTGCAGGGAGACAGGACATGGGAATCTTTGGTCAGTTCATCATCAAGATTGTCTTCTGCTGCTCAGGGAGAGGAGTCTTCCCTTGGGAGGAGGTGGGGTCACTCCCACAGAAGACAGTTCTCCGTGAACTTCCCCGGCGTGGGTCCACTCTCACGAGCAGCAGCCACACCGCACCTGCTGCAGTGTGAGCCCCTCCCACGGGCAAAACAAACTCTTTCCATGGGGTGCAGTCCTCCAAGGACAGGCTGCTCCAGCCTGGGAGCAAGGGCCCTCTCTCTCCACTGGGTCTCCCACTGGAACAACAGCCTCCTCCAAGCATCCACCCGCTCAGCACTGGCACCTCCCCCATGGGCTGTGGGTGGATCTCTGCATCCCATGTGGACTCATGGGCTGCAGGGGGACAACCTGCTTCACCATGGTCCTCACCACGGCCTGCAGAAGAACCTCAGCTCTGGCGCCTGGAGCACCTCCTCCCCCGCCTTCTCCACTGACCTTGGTGTCGCCATGTTGTTTTCCCTCACAGGTTCTCACCTCCTCCTCTTCTCCTTTGGACTAGAATCCAAAATCCTGTGATTTTGTTTTGATTTTCTTCTTAAACATTTCATCACAGAGGCGTTATCAACCGCTCTCATTGGTCCAGTTTTGGCCAGCAGCATGTCCATCTTCAGAGCCATCAGCCATTGGCTCTGCTGGACATGTTGGGAAGCTTCCAGCATCTTCCTCACAGGAGCCATCTTTGTGGCCCCCCTGCTACCCAAAACCAGGCCATGCCAAACCAATACAGGGTACAAAACAAGAACCGCCCCTCATTGGCCATGATTCTTCCATAAGCCATTCACTCACTGTCACGAGTAGCTTCTGAAGTAGATTGGTGCCATTAGTGCCATTAGTGCCATCACCAGAAGCAGCTTGTGGCAAGAAACAAATAAGAAAAGAGAAGTTGTATAAATCCATGTGATTTCATCATTGGTTTTCTCACTGAGTGCTTAAAACAACTTTCTATTGTACAGATAGCGTACAGATTGACCTCATCTGATCGATAGCCTCTTTCAGATTTGGCGCATTGTATTTTAGGGCTTTATTGAAGGAGTCACCATTAAAATGATTAGAAGTATAGTGACTTCTTTACTGACTAACATTCACAAGCTGTACCTCTTTGTCCTTCCAGGTGTTGAGAAACAGGATTTGACCATGTTTGGGAAATGGAATAAACTATACCATAAAACCAGTGTAATCATGCCATTTAATTCTGTGTATATAGATAATAACAAAAAAACTTTAATGGAAACATCAAACTTCATAAAAATGTGATAACGCTATTGCTGAGTTTGTTAAGTGGACCAAAAATTAGGCTATAGCCAGAAAGATGTTCCAAGCCATCAGTAATTTTAAGGGATGAGGCCAAGGAAAAGCAAAGCATCATGGAGAAAGCTGATTCCATAGCAAATGATCAAGGAAATGAGGAAAAGGGAACTGTAATACAGTGCCTTTAGTCATATATTTCAAATGCACGGGAAGATCTGAAGATGTGCATGAAGTCACAGTAGGGAAAAAATCAGAGAACTGAGCTGGGTCCAGCTGCTACAGGTCTGGCAGATCTTGTTTGTACTCCTTGTTGTGTTCCATCAGCTGGGCATCACTGTGGTACAGACCAGAAATAGAAGAAATCAGCTGTGCATAGGAGGGAGAAAACTTTTAAATTATGGGCAATTCTGTCTCTTCCCCCTCTATCCCCTTGCTATTTGGTCATGGCTGGCAAAGGTATGAAACCCTTATAAAACATGTAGGAGTTAGGGGGAAAGTTGAGGAGAAATGAAATGAACAGGGAATGAATCTTTTGCCTTCCAGAGAGATTGGATTTCATTGTGTTGAGAAGTTTCTCCCATGAACTCCCATGAGGAGTACATTTGTCATCCTGTACAATAAAAACCAGATTTTGACAGTTCCATCTGTAAGTAACACTCCACCATGAAATGCTGGGCTGGGACACATTGTGACACAGGAAACCAGCCTGCATTTGTAGAGGGACTTTCCACTTTGTCTTACTTGCTCACAGGTTCTTTCTATTTCTTTTATTAGGGAAGCTTCTATCCACCATTGTTCAGCAAATAGGATCTCGTCAAGTGCATCATCTTCAACATGAAAGAATTGATTCAGAGGCTGAATTATATACCAAGTAATTGGAATGACCTAGCAGAGAATGTGACTGCATTTATAAATAGGATCTGAACTCAAATAACGTATAGGAAGGTAATAAACTAATCTCCAGATTTCCTGGTAAAGTCTCATTGTCAGCATCCAACATCACCTTGATTAGGTTGCTCTCCGGGCATAAAATCCAATTTATTACTTTTCCTTTTACATAACAAATTATTCTATTTGGCTTAGTCAGGGGTTTGTAACTGAAAGATTTTGGGACCTGTTTTAGAGAGACTGGGATTGTTTTACTATTCTATTTCTTTTTGTGTTGTAGTATGGCAGCATGACATGGGAAAATTGGTAATTTTTTTAAAGGTTAGCTTTCCAGGTTTCTGCTATCAGACTACCTTTATAAAGAAGATTTTCTCCTGAAACTCCCCATGAAATGATGTATTCTTTGCTTTTCACAATACGTTTTGAGTATTATCAGTTTGAAAGTTTCCTTATATTTTCTCAAGTCTATTTTCAAAGTTCAGAAGTTTTCCTTCATTGCTGCTTTATTATTATAATTCAATATATGAGATTTGAGAATAGTTATTCAAAGATATGGAAAGTGGTTGTAGGTTGGATGAGAGCTTAAGGGTGAAGAAATGACCACACCTCTGTATTTTGTTTGTATTTCGCACTCTGCTTAGTTGTCTTATGGAGATCTTTTTCTGCAAAACAGACTGAGATGTATCACTTTAGCGTATGCAAAATAAATGACTGGAGAATTTATCTCATTCCTCTGTGTAGACAACTGTAAAACCTGCAAATTGTCAAGATATGGTCTGAGGTTTGTTTTTTGTTTCCTCCTGATTTTTTAGCTGTGCTATAGTTAGATGAGATTCTAGAACAAAGGACCAGAGTTCTGAAGGTTCTGGAGACATGCTTGCACTTGTTTGACTTCCATAAATTTCTCACCTCTTTAGGTCTGAACAAGTTCTTGAGCGGCTATCGGGAAAAAAAATTGTCCTCACCTCCAAGTAACATAATCATCTGGCCATGTCACCCCAGTCTGTTCTCTGCCAGCCATGGCTGTGAGTGATAATTGCTTTTTTCTGATCTCTGGCTGCTAAAAATTAAGTGGAGTAAATTTTGTACAGAAGGAGGATCCTTGACAGACACGAGTCCCTAGAGCTCTAGACTATCAGCAAAAATGCAGTCTGAAACTACAGATAGTGGCTAAACTTAAAATGTTTCTATGTATGGTCTAGACAGTCCCAAGGTTGATTCTGAGTTTCATTAATAACTCAGTTAAAAAGTGTATCTGAATTAAGGTCTAATACTCTATTTTGAATGGCAGTTACAAAAATATGCAGGGTCAGCTTTTATAATTATGTGGCTGATTCAATGTGATTTAAATTTTCACATATAAAAACTTATATAAAAATATATGTATGATTTATAACAGAAATTCCTTTTTATACATTCAAAAGGGCTTTCCAAAATATTTGAACTTCTGAGTGACAATGTGGAAAAGAAATCCTAAGTCACTGAGTCACTTTCAAACATTGTAACTTGCTATTGCATTGCCATAACATAAATCAACCTGCACTCCTCCTGTAAAAACTTGTATATCTGGTGGAACAACAGTGTAGTAACTGGAAGTGTGAATTTGTTGGATACCCGTAGAGAGATTTATTTCCTGTGCCTTATTTTTCCCTCTAACACACTAACACACTGGTAGTTTTCCCATGCAAACATTCTTAAGATCCCACAAGCTGGTTTCTGTTGAAACTTAACTTTTCTGATTCACCTTATATTTTTTCTCTAAGACAGTAGTTACCCCATTTTTCCTCTCAAAGGTGAAAACAGTGTCTTTCAATGCTTCAGATGGCAAAAACATTTTGAAGAATAACCTGCTAAGACTAAGACACAGAAATGTTTGAATGCTGTGGTGCTATACAGGACCTGTCAAAACCCTTAAATCAGTGATTCTTCCCAGCACCACTCCTGCAGAGGGGCACCTGGAGTCAATTAGCTCAGATTAAAAGGAAAGAGTGTATACAGTCTCTGCCCTTGCATTGTAGATAAGATGAAGGGAGTTTATTGGCTTTTTTTCCTTATAGCTGAAAAGAATAGTGTTTTCTTACATGTATGACTAGGAACTGTCAAACCACAGTAATTATTTTATTTATTTATCTCGGCTTGTAGGTTTCTATCTGTTGAGTTTAAGGGTCCTTTGGGTGTGGCTGGAGAAAGCAGTGGAGAAGAGGGCTTTGCACTAACATTTTTCTACCCACATTTGATTTTACCAAGTGAGAGAATGCATGCAGTTTAAGACAGATGGCAGTTCTTGACATATGAAGAATAAAACTAACATTGAAGGGCTTTGGGGGGCTCTGTGTGTGGTCTGTTGAAGTCAGTGATGTACAGTACATTAAGCTTGTTGCTGTTCGAAGGCTGTATCTCTAGCTCTTATAAACTGATGGAAATCTGTGCCTCTGTTAATTTTTTGTCTGCCTAGTAATTTCTGAGATTTTCTAACTGAAGAACTTTGTCTTTTGTTTGTTGTTATGACATTTGATTTTTGACAGATTTTGGGTTTTTTCTCCTTTTCATACAGAATAATTCAGTTTCTCTGTCAGTTCTGCAAATAGCGTAGGACGAGCCAATGTTAAACAATACTCCTACTTACAGTATAAATAATCTTAGTGTAAAAATTCTACCTGAGAAACTCTCACCATTAAAATATTAAAAAGATTAAAATCATACTGATATCAAAGTTTAGGCGTTCCCTGATTAACGTTGTGAATACTCATAGGATGAGCAAAATTTTCTTTACTCTTCATAGTTGTGAAAGTCAAACTGAAATCTATTTCTTTTTCAATCCTACATTACCAGATGTTGCAATATTTTGTTTACCAAGTTGTTTAAAACTATGTCTAACAGAAAATGAGATGGACTGTTTCAAATAGGGTGAAAAGAATGAACTGAAAAAAGATCATAAATGCTAAGATGTGCATAAAATATTGCTTTTACCAAATTATGCAAAATTTTTTTCTTGTGTAATGTTTGCTTGATAAATTGTCACTTAATGTGGGTGCTTGTGAGATTGTAAAAATGTGGTTTTAAATTTCTTTAATACTTTTTTTCTTATTTCTATTGGAACTAGGAATTTATAAATTATTTTTTAAAAAATCATAATCCTAAAGCATAGACAAATTGTGCTTGCTCTTTTGAGTTAAAAATACTCTAGTTTAGCTCAACCCATGTTAGCATTAATTTAAGATAAGATAGTGGTTGAATATATTAGTTTGTCCCAGTTTATATGTTCAAATCAGGGATATTTATTGTTATAATAATTGACATCATGAGAAGGATAGATGGAAAAAATCTTAATGTAGATTTAGATCATTAGGGTATGCAAAACCCATTAATTTCTGTATTTTTTTACGTAACATTGGATTAAGATCTTTTTTTTCTGGAGTTCATGGTTTCTTTACATTTTAAATGTGAGTCTGGATCCCCAGGTATAACGTAACTTGACTATGAGAAAATTATTCTTTTAATTTTATTACTTGTATTCTATCAGCTTTAGTTCCATGCAAATATAACACTATTTTTTGGAAATTATAGGTTCTACCAAACAGTGGATTTCATAAAGAAACACTAATCCTGAATTAAATCCCAAGAAAATATTAAGTTGAGTTATATTTAATGAAAAAATATCCTTAAATCTTTCTCAAAAGCAAACAACCAACTTTTTTATTACAGGATTAAATATATCTTCCAAAGCCCTTCTTGCATTCCTGGTGCTGCTGTTTGTTTGAATTGCATCAGCTATAGAAGCATAATTACCAGTTCTGGAAAACAATTTTCATGGTAACGTGCAGCCAAAGCCTGGAGTGGCAAATGGGAGAAGCCAAAGATTGATAAGAACTCTTGACATGTGTCAGTCTCTGCCTTATTACTGACTTACCACAACAAAAAACCTTGCTGGTGCAAATCATGAGTAGAAGAAAGATGATGAGTGTCTGGATGTCCTTTTAAAAATGATTGAGAGCCTGTTCATAGTGTTAAAATAATATAAGCAAATAATTGCTAACACCTCAGTTAAACCTGACTATAAGATTTTCAATAAGAGTTAAATCTGTGATTATTAATGATATCGTTAGAGAGAAAGATGAAACTGAGACATGGCTTTTTCCCAAAATTTGTCAAAAGGTATAGCTATTAATTAATTTCACCAACTCATTCTGATCCTGAAAATGAAAGCTGAATATTTTTAGGAATAGACTAACAAAAGAGCTCTACTACTTTGAGTAGAGAGCATACCTCAGTCATACCAAATGTCACAGTTACTCATGTAAGTTTTTTCCATGTAGGAACATGGACATACTCATCATATTCCTGGGTTAGAATAAAGACAAACAGGAAAAATGATACTAAAATTGAAGATGCCGTGGTTTAACCCCAGCCGCTAACCAAGTACCACTTTACCCCTGATGGAATGGGGGAGAGAATCAGAGGGGGTAGAAGTGAGAAATCGTGGGTTGAGATAAAGATGGTTTAATGGGTAAAGCAAAAGGGACCTGTGCAAGCAAAGCAAGGAATTCACTCTAGACTTCCCAAGGGTAGGCCGTCCCCAGTAAAGCAGAGCTCTATCACACCTTGCAGTTACTTGGGAAGACAAATACCATAACTAAATATCCTCTCCTTCCTGCTTCAGTTCAGGAAGGACATTGATGTGTTGGAGCAAGTCCAGAGAAAGGAGATGAAGCTGGTGAATGGTCTGGAGCACAAGTTTTATGAGAGCACTTATGAATGATTTTTTTAACCAGGAGAAGAGGAGGTTCAGGGGACACCTTAGCACACTCTTCGATTGCCTGAAAGGAGTTCGTAGCCTCCCAGGCAGCTAGGATGAGAAGAAATGGCCTCAAGCTGTGCCAGGCGAGGTTCAGATTGTATATCAGGAAGAAAGTCTTCACAGAAAGGGTGATTAGAAATTGCAATGGACTGCCCAGAGAGGTGGTGGAATCACGCTCATGGGAGTTTTTTTAGGAAAGAATGGATGTGGAACTTAGTGGCATAATCTAATTGACATGGTTATGTTTGTTCATAGGTTGGGCTCAATGATCTCAGAGGTCTTTTCCAACCTAATTAACTCTCTTATTCTGTGATTCTTCCCCTGGTTTTCTTGGTAAGCATGATGCCATGTGATTTTAAATATCCCCATGGTCCAGTGGGTTTAACTGTCCCATATGTGTCTCCTCCCAATTCCCTGTGCACCCCCAGGCTCATCACAATGACATTTGTGTGTATCAGGTCTTCTCCCTCAATAGTACTTTCCATAGCCTCAGTCCCAACCTCTCGCCCAGGATCCTTGCCCCATTTTTTCCCCTCTGCCATGCTATGTTTCTTTACAGATAATGGAGGTAGCTCTCTGGTTTTGGATTTAAGGCAGTTACAGGGAAAATACCTGTCAGACCCTGCACACAGCACGGTCTAGAGACATTAGAAAATGAAAATCCATAGAAATTCTTTGACAGATGCAGTCACAATTTGCACATGACTCAGTTACCCAAATCCAACAGGATTCTAACAATATGCAAGTCTTGTGTGTGGGTTTGTTTCTCTTTTTTTCACTCTTTCCCACATCCCAGTAACAGCTCCAGGTAGATGGAACTTCTGACTCTATTTACAGTAGTCTTCAAGGCCAGATTGGATGGGGCTTTGAGCAACCTGTTCTACTGAAAAGTGTCTCTGTCCATGGCAGGTGGGTCAGGACTAGATCATCTTTAAGGTCCCTTCCCACCCAAACCACTCCATGATTCATTGTGAAGTGATAACCTGTGGTTAAGAAAGATTCAATTAAATCTGATCCACTGCTCTGAGAGTGAGGGGAAAGTATATGCAAAATAAACTTTGTAACAAAGCACAGTTCGCAAGACTTAAAAAGCCAATTCTTTGCTTTTGGTTGGTTTTTCAAGACGAGCCCTTTGATATTGCATGGGCTGAAGCTTTCCTTGTGCATGCACTTGACATTTGGAGCACAGAAAGTTTCAGCCTAAGTGACTTCAAAGTTCATGACAGCATGAGCAAGTAAAAATTGGTCTTTACTAGGGAAATTTGGACAACTTTTTGGTAAATACTGTCATCAGCTCTGTCCCTAAGAATAATGACAGATGTCTTTCCCTTTGCATTGCTGAGATAGCTTTCTTATGCTAATACAGTTATCTGAAATATGTTACACAGGAAAAACAAAGAATGTCCATGAAATCAAAAACTCAGTGTTGTACAACAATACACTTCAAATTATCCCTTTTATCTAGTTCTACGGGAATAAGATATGAAGCTTCCTCCAATTCAATAACATTCCTTTTCAACTAAGCTCTGCTATTGGATATATGTGATGCTTTCATTGTTTCACAAGGAATGGTTTTCACTAGGCTTAAAATTGTATCTGCTTTGTTGAAAGCATTTGAAATTAACATAATGGAAGTAGCAGGAAATGCAGATGGATGGGTAGAGGTGAACTTTGGTTTTGAATAAATGACATTGGTAGGGTTTTGGATCTCAGAAACCTTTTAGTTACGCTGAATTTCTATCCAAATTTTAAGAGTTTTTAAGATCCCATCCAGCTGGCTAAAGTGTGAATTCTACTATTAACCAAAAAAACCCCCCAGCATGGAAATGGCCCAAGAAATGCATCTTTTGCGTACTGTTTCTATTTCAAGGGACTGTGAATTTTGGCTGGCAGCCAGGGCTGTTGCAGAGTTCCAGTGATAAAAGCTGTACGAGAATAGACCCTGCCCACACACAGAAATGTCAGGACTATTTAGTTTGTCAGTCCTAATTTCTCTCCGTGGTTGAAATCATCTCCTGTAACACACCCGTTGATGAAGCGTATCACCCTTCAGCAAACATGCTCATTCCAACAGAATATTCTCTTTCTTATTGCACTTGAAAAATGATTTAAGATGAGGATCTTAATGTGTTACCCCTCCCTGAAACCTTAACTGTTGTTTCTATCACTTGAGAGCTGGAATTTATATCAGATCAAAAAAGATGCAACTCACTCGCTTATCTCCAAGCTTTTGGTTGTGCATCTGTCACGGTTTAACCCCAGCTGGCAGCCAAGTACCACACAGCTGCTCACTCACTTCCCTTCTGCCCCTGTGGTGGGCTGGGGAGGAGAGTCAGGAAAGAAAAGAAAATAAATCTCAAGTTTAATAATTATGGCAAAGTGAAATATAATAATGATACTACTAGCACTAATAATTTTAATAAAAAGGAGAGGGAAAGGAGACAAAACCCAATTGAAACAAGGGATGCACGTTGCAATTGCTCACCACCCCCTAATGGAGGCCCAGCCTCCCCCTGAGCAGTGATCATCCCCCTTCAAAGAAACTCCCCCCAGTTTATATGCTGGACATGATGTATTATTGTATGGAACATCCATTTGGACACGTCATCTTTCCTCGTCACGATCTCTCCCAGCTTTTTGTGCACCTCCTGGCTAGCAGAGCATGAGACACTGAAAACTCCGTGCCTCAGGGTAATTAATCCTGAGCAGCAGCCAAAACATCAGTGTGTTATCAACATCATTCTCCCACTGAATCCAAAACACAGCACTGTACCAGCTACTAAGAAGAAAATGAGCTCTGACCGGGTCAAAACCACAACAGCATCTTGATGAACTGGGGCTTCTATTCCTGCAGACTGGCTAATCATTTCCTTCAAGAAGATTTTCCAGTCTGTTTTTCATAAGGTCCAAGGTTCACTAAAACCTACTGAAACTACTGTGGTTTTTAGAAATAAATTCATTACTCTCATAAAACCAATTTGTGGACTCCCAGTGGTCTGTTGATTGAAGCCTAATAGCCTCAGGAGTATTTCTGTGATCCTCAGATTTTGTTGAAATTAGTCTTGGTACCTCAAGACATGTTGGTTTTGTTACCTGCCCCACCGAAACCACAAGTGGAAAACAGCCTTTTATCATATGCAAAATAGATTCACGGTCTTGTATGTTGACTTTTTTTCTTTTTTTAATGTGTAGTGCAGATGACTTGTAAAGAGGTGTTAGGTCCATTTTAGTAATTTTTCCAAAGTGCATCACTAGTGCCCTCCAGATAAGGTGTTTCAGACTGCTGGCTGTATTTTTTTATCTTATGCTTCATATCAGGAGATTTCAGTATGACTCTAGTGGCTGCTATGAATCTGGGTTACACATACCAGTGAGGGAATGTGATCACTTTAAACTGATAGCAGAGGCATCTTTTGTAAGGAAGTCCTCATTTGGTCTCTAAGATAAATTTCTCCTTACAACCAACTTCTGTACTTTTGGGGTTGGTTTTGTGCGGTTTTTTTAATCGATTCTTTTTGACATGTTTTGTCATTAATTTGTTACAACTACTTTCATTTTTCACAATTTCCTTATTTGGAAAAAAAAATAAAGTCTGCAAAATAATACAGTCACATTCAGCTTTCATGCTAACATTTTTCCATGAGAAGCATCAGAGTAATTTCTTCTGTAAAAATTTGTTTATTAAGATTTTCAAAACTAGCTATGAACTGCAGATGAAGTGCAGCAGAGGATAGCAATTTGTACAAAAAGAGCAGAAATGTGAGAAAAAAGTACATTTTATCTTCAATCTAATTACCAAGATAGAAGAATAGAATCCTGATTGAATACATTCTGAGTTAAGTCTTTGGTATAGAAAACTACCTTTGTTTTTGTATATTAGTGCAGCTGTGAGTCCATTCAGTTAATTTTTCCATCTTTCCATCAGTAAGTGGAAGACAACATGATAGATGAATTTCTGTGCTCATAAAGGCATCCACATGATTCGCTTTTTGAAATCAGGAAGCCATACTCATTCCTTGGGCAATTATTTTCTAATTTTCTGTCTAACAGTTTATGCAGCTTTTTTCCTGAGTGAAGGACACCCTACCCCAGCCACCATGTGTGTGTGTGCATATCTGCACATGTGTTGTTCTTTAGTGCATGGGAGGAAAGAAAGAGATTTTGAATTTGGCCTAGGATTTTGGGCCAATAAGCCTCCCTTCTCTGAAAGATATTATGAGCTATGAATAGCTAAGTACACTTCAGTGTGTACATTATTAGACTATTTCCTTCCTTTTTAAGTCGAGTGGCACTCAGCAAGCTGAAGATACTGAAGGAAAAGAACTTAATTATCTTTTAGACCGAGAAGAAGGAGCTAGGAATGGCTTTGATGTTTTGTTGTGGTATTAAGTAAGGCTGAGACAAGCATGTGTTTAAACTGTTTAAAGTTCTGTCCTTTCCCTCCTCTCCCCCTCCCCCCTCAAAATCGAACCCCCAGGAAAAAGAAACAGCCCTAACTATGTAATCAGTTCCTGGAGTTGGGTAGATAATATTCTAGTTGACTTTCAAGGTGTCAGGCAAATATTTGAGTGTATCTAGCTCAATGGCAAAGATTCTTGCTCCAGCCAGATTAATTGTGGTGTTTAGTGGCACTGTTGGAAATGGAATAAGGACCTCCATTATAAAACTTTTGCCTAGAGCTTAACTTTCCTAGTGCTCCATGGTTTTTCCTTTTTTTTTTTCCTTACCATTTCCTTCTGCAGTTATATCCTGAGATGCTCTTCATCCTGTTCTCATTCTGGTCACTCTTCACCATTATTAATGATCCCAGATGATCCTATGGCTTTTTTTCAGCTTCATTCCAGGATTTTAGCAGGAGGATGAAGTGATTCTATTATGGTTATACTTCAATGTATTAAAATAATGATTCAGAGACTAAATAGCTAAGCTATTTTCAGTAACTGCAACATAAAAATCTTTACTGTAACACTAGAACTATCCAAATTAAAGAGTGAGGCAACTGCATCTTAAATTGAAGACATTCACTTAATGAAGTACCAGGCTTACCAAACCATACAAATTTGGTAAATAAAGCAACCAGTAAGCCTTCATCAGTTACATGCTGCCATTTGCTATATACATTTCTTTGGGCTTTTTAAACCTCTCATCTAGAAGGAAACATTCTACAATCTTAACATTCTGTTTTGAATATAAATGGCTATAAAATATCCTAGAACAATAGAAAAGGAAGAAGATAATAAAAGAGGCAAATGAAAATCAAGTTGATTTAATAAATAATACATTCTAAAACTAAACATATTTTAGCAAAGGCCTGACTGTTGCATATATTTTAATGACAGAGATCTGCTCTTTGCTGTAGAATATTGGCTGTTAGGCACTTCATCATTCCAGCTCAGAATCCCTTCCAATAATTTAAGAAAGGCTCTTTGCTGCCTTTGGATAAATCAATAATTATTTTGCATTGTCATAAATATAAAATAAAACCAGTATTATGATTTTTAGAAAGACATGTACTTTGGAAAGCTCTTGATAGCTTTAATCCTATTCATTTTGATAGCAGTCTCCAATGTGATTTAGGGGACAGTTAGATTTACACTACTTTAAAGAGAGCATGTATTCTCAAGGTGGATGTGGAAAGACTCAGACAAATAATAGGTCTATATAAATTTTGCTACCTGACAAAATATATGTATGCAATTTTCGGATAATACCCTCATCTCCTTCAAACTCACTATATAACTGCAAGGTAAAAATCTGTAAGAAGATGCAAACTGATGAGCTGGGTAGAAGCTCTGGGTTACTTCCACATTAATGCACTGCTGTAAAGGGACCTTGATTTATTTAGATTGCTAGAACTCCGGAGGGCACAGGAAGGAACAGACTTTAGGACATGAAGTGTCTTTTACTCAGAGAATTGCTTCAATGACACAAAAAAGTAGCACAATCAGTACTGTTGTTGGTGAACTCTACAAATCTGCAAAGCGCCTCACCTACCAAACAAGACGTAGGATAAAGTAGCATAAAAAAAAAATCAAGCAAAGCCCTAGCTCTTTGACAGCTCATACTTTAACAGTGTTCATGCTGGAATGATCAGCAGGGTAATCTTAATTTCTATGTTTAATTTTATTACGAAATTATATTTGTATTTTGCCTTTTTCTGGCTTTCTAGGTAAAAAAAAAAAATTGTTCATTACTGAGGTCTGAGTCCACCACAAAGGTTGCACTTGGTTAACCCAAATGTCTGCCTTGTTTTTTTCATTTTCTTCACTTACTGCTTCCTTCTAAATTGTGTTGAAATGTATTTTAACAAACATAACTTTAATTGGCCTATAGAAAACTGAATCTGAATCAGTGAAGGAGGCATAGGCAATGGACAGCTGAAATAATTTTTTTCAGTCTTATTAAAAGGGAGAAATGATTTACTTTGATAGCGGCTAAGTCCTTGGTGCAATCGCCGTTTTACTACTGACTCATTTGAGCACTTCAGTCAGCTAATTGGCCTTTACAGATAAATTAGTAAGTATGAGTGTTATAAATCAGAGAGGTCCCTTTCAGCGAAGTGAAGATTGTCAGTGCTTAATATCTACAGAAAGATGAGGAGTTAGGACAGTATCACTTCATCATGGAAAAAATGCATCATGCTGTCACTCAGAAAAAGTTGTTCTGGATTTCTCCAGAACTGAATGAGTTTAATTTGTGCACAAGGATGTTCATTAATTATCTGAGAAAGTCTCATTGACTGCCAAAATGCAAAATTCTTATTAAAAAATCAGGATCCTGTACCAGACAATACCTCATGTGTGCAATATAGCAGATGAATGACACTGAACTTGAGCTGCACAGGAGGGAAAAAATAATCTATAGTCATTGTTTTAAGAAATATTGGGCACACTTATTTTTAAGTCATATGCAACTACAGAGAATTTCTTCAAGCAGAAAGGAAAATCTTATGTCACTTTTGCTGAAAAAATGTGTTGTAAATGTGAAAACTCTATAACCTTTAAAATGAAAAATTGTTACTATATTTGTGGAAAGTATAATCTCTCATTACTAGTTAATAGATTCCCAAAACATACCATTATTAATTCCAACCAATTAATTGAGAGTCTGTACTCCAAAAAGCTTATTTTCTAAACTCTCAAATAAATCAGAGAAAGGAAATTTTGTTATAAACAGGAAAGTCAGACCTAGTAATATTGTGAGCTAGAGGAGGATTTGATCATCTACTGAAATAGCAGGGCCCTCCATTCTGTGAACTTATTTTTATCAGTGTAGATCTTCATATATGAGAAAGAAAAGAAAATATACATGTTTATTTTGCTAGAACGGGATTCATTCTTAGGTTTCTATGGATATAGTTGCATTGGTGCTTTATGACAATATTACTTTTGTAGGCTGACAGGGATAAGAGTTAGGATTTTGGAACTACTAAAATATAAGAAAAATACTAGTCCAGACTACTAGGCAACTGATATGCCAATCACATATACAGTAGAAATTATATTCAAGGAAACATGATTTTGGCCAAAGGTATAGAGCAAAAATAAACCTTCTGCAGACAACTGATACAACTGATATTCAGTCTCATGTTATAACAAGAGAATTTTTGTTTCCCAGAATTCCCAGATCTATGGTGGTGAGCTGAAGAAAAGAAAGAAGACATGAGGAAGCGAGCACTGATGGACACCAGTTACACCTATTGGAACTGCAGTTACTTGTGAGATTTAGACATCACCTTTTTATTGTGTCGATTCAGACACAAGGTTTTTCTCTTCAGCCTACATTACTTACATTGTCTTAATGATCTGCACAATAGAGGCTTTATTCTTTAACTAGGGATGAACGGGTGGTTGTCTATTTGGTAAACATCCCTTGATGTATAAAACATATATTCAGTGTTTTAGTTCACCTTTCAGTGACACAGACTGGAATTGGGACTGGACCTGGTTGTAGAAATTGAAAAAAAATGTAATGAGGGCCTAAAATAGTTCTCACCAGAAATCTCAAGATAAGTCAATCACGGAAATAGCTGTTACTTAAATATCTGTGATTTTTATTCCCAGACAGTAAAATTGTTTGCAGATAGATTTCCGTCAATATTTCTAAATTAATCTTTCTTTCCTCCAGGACCCTGGGACAGTTGTAGAGGGAGATCAAGAATTCCTGCAAACAGCAGAATGAACAACGGTAAAATCTTTGCCTGTCATGATTACTCAGGCCCTGTTTCTGTAGACTTGTTGTTCTAAAAGATTTCCCACAGCCCTGAAGTATTCCTGACTTTGACTGCCTTTACTTTTCATGACAAGCAAAAATTAAAGGAAAAAGGGTAGTAAATTTTTAATACTGGACTATCAGGTACTATTAGTACAAGAATAAACCATGGTAATTTTGAGGATTGTTTGATATTAGAGCTTTATATTTTGATGGCATGAGTGGAAACAAAAAGGAAGTGTTTTGTAAAAGTCTTTTGTCTAGAAGCAAGGTCCCAAGCAACCTGAATGGCACAGCCAAAATTTGTGGCTAGACTTTGCAGGTATCTGCAGAGGTGAGCTTTATAGGGAATGCCATGTGGAGTTAATAATCGTCTTTAAAAATGTGCAACAAATAAGGCATTGGAAAGGGAAGGCAATAGAATACTGAATAACTGCTTTCCAAATGAGGGCTAAATAGTGCAGGACTCTTATTTAAAAGAGTAAGCCATCATATGATTAGTGTATCTCAGATTATTTAAATAGAAAAATTAGGTGATATCAGTAGCTCCACTGCTCCATCTGCAAATGTTGAATAATGACTTTGCAATCTTAATGGTGTTCTTTAGCACAGGGGTTTGGGCAGTGCTGGTATATGTGTGCTGTTACTGAAGGCAGGCAATGTGGCCTAGTAGATAAGGCATTGAGCGCAGCAGGGATGGCCAGACTATAAACCAGGCTCGCCACAAACACTGAGTAAATCTGTTCAGCTCTGAATGCTGTTGTTGTTGTTACCCACTGCCTAAGGATTCAGCTGAATGTGATTCAGGCCTAGTTTGGTGCATGAAAATTCTGTGACTGAGGCTTGGTTTCACTAAGAAAACTGTTATTAAGAAATAAGAAAGTATGAGAACTAGAGCTATGCAAGATAAGAAAAACAAGCAGAAGTGCAGTAGCTGAGATAGTTTTCTTCAGCAGTTGAAGGATACAAGAGGAAAAATACTGACATGAAAAAGGATAAAACAAAAAAGACAAAGCAGAACATCAGAAAACAAGACCCCAGCAATACGAAGTCAGTTAGTTTCAAAATGTAACAGATCCAACCCTTCCCCATACCTGACAATTCCCTGGCTGGGAGATTCTCATGAATTGTCCCTGCCATGGGATTGGTATAGAGATTAATGATTAGGCTACTTGTATATTTAGTCCTTGTTATTTACTGTTAGCCAAGAAATGATATCTGAGAAATCATAAATTGTGTACTTTACATGTGCAAGATAAAAGATGCTCAAATGCAAGTACTCTCTGCATGTTCCCACCCTTGTTTCCTCACTGACAACATTCCGTAGTGCAGTGATATTGCCAATCCAAACAAGAAAGGGGCCCTCCTCTCATTTCTTAGCTCTGCTCTTCTGTGTTTCAAATAAGAAAATGCGGCAAATTAGAAAAAAAATTATTTCTTTTCCTAACCAGATTAATACCTTCCTCAGGGATGACAGGAGATGTGGTCAGAGGTCAACAACAAGAATCATTGTATATGATCAATGTTTAAAAGAGGAACCTGAGAAGGAATTAAAGGCTGGTTTACAAGTAACATGCAATTGGCAAACCCATTTATTTTGAGTATATATTTAATATATTTGATAATCCATGTCCTTTTTTATTAAAATGTAGAGTATATAGTGCAAAAACACACTTTATTTGACCATTTGTGCTGTTAAACAACAATGTAAAGCAGTATCTGTGCTGAGGAAATAAAAACAACTTGTGAGTCAGACAACTTTGTGTATAATAAATTCAGCACATTAAATGTGGCAGCAGCAGATCACAAGAAGCACAATTCCCACAGAGATACAGAAAGATGCTCCATGTGAGTTTTTGCTGATCTTTTCACTTGATGATGAAAAGAAATTTCTCGTCTCTATTTTAACCCTGAATTTTCTCATTTCCATAACAAAATATTGGCAATTCCTTTATATAATCTTTATCCTGTGATATTAAGATTACTTATCCAAAATGAATGCCTGCTAGGCTTATATGACACTCATAACATTATGAGCTTCATGTGATTCATCATTTTTTATCTTATATTCTCCTTTCTGTAAAAATATTGATTTTTCCTGTATGCTGATATATTCGGGGTGTTTACTGAGAATCCAACTGCTAGCATGTTAGTCTTCCTTTTCTATCTTTACAGTGGTTTAAGAGGTCTATAACACGTTTTAACACATCCAATTTAATTGGTGCAATATTTATCACTTTAAAATAGAATTTAAAGGGGAAACAGAAGAGGTTCAAAAGTTCATGGGACTGTGCATTTGAAAATGAAACTTTTGACTTTCAAAACTTCATCAAAGAACCTGATCCACATAAAGTTTTGAGCCTGAAGTGCGTAAACTCCAAAAAGCTGTGTTGGGATATGTTACCAGTTGAAGTAGTGAAGATATTAAGCCTTCTGTATTCAAGAAAGAATGAAGACATTCTTTTCCCATATCACTACAGGGAATATGCTTGAAGAAGGAATAGAAGAGTTCTAAGGATTGTCAGAGCTCATCAGGATAAATTACCTTTCTAAAGTGAGCTAGTCAGATTTTGGGTCCAGCAGACATAATGAAGATCCAGAGTAATATATTTGCCCCTAAAAAGACTATTAATCTTCCTTAATGAATCTGAAAATTATGAGAATATTATGTTTGGGAACTAGTTCAGTGGACTATATACAGAGTATTTTCTGTATAGTAATTCTGGTCTTATGCCCTTTTCCTAAGCATTTGCTTTTTTGCCATTATTGGAGATGAGATAAATACTTCTATGTTTTCATTTGAATGCCTATTTTTATTTGAATGTCTGTTCTTTCATTTTTATACAATGCAGGTTTAAATTCTATCATCACTTAAACTATGAGCATCTTACCAAAAAAATTAAAGATAATGCAGGTATCAATTTCATTTTTGGTACTACCTACCATAGATAGGAAAGAACTTAGCTAACTGTAGTGTCATTAATTTAATTAAAAATTTGCACTTGATAACTTCAATAAGAAAGCCAGTTTTATTTGTTAAATAAATACGGAATTCAAGGAAAAAGCAAAACAGATGCTTTTTTAATGTCAAGTTTTAAATACTACTTCTCTTCTAGAAAGGTTGTTCCTAAGAAATATGCTAAGATTAATTACCTTGGTGTAGCAAAATGCTTGCGTGACACTTACATTACCCACTTGGTTACTTACTTATATGTAGGTCTATGTTTAGTGGAAAAGAGGATTTAGGATAATAAAGTAGCAGAATCATAATGTGCACTTGATTATTACACAGTTAAGTACTGTCTTGGAAATTACTGAAGAGACTTGGGAAAAATGTAGAGTGTATAGATATTTTGCCTGGAAGAGTTTTTGCAGATAGACGCTACATGTAAACTAATGTATTCCTTAATTTATTTCCACAAATTATTCTCAAGATGTTCATATGGGATTAAGCTCTGCCTCAACAAGATGTGAATTAGCATCAGAGAAAAGGCTGAGCTTTCTCTGAGTGTGAGAGAAATTGTCTTTTCTATTCTGTTAAACTTCACAGCTTTGGGCTTTTTTTTTCAATTTGAGCTCCTGTAATAAAACTGGAAAACCATGTGGACTACTGTATTTGGGGTATCACTACTCAACTATGATGACATGTAATTGTTCAGGAAGTTTGTGTAGGGGAGCTAGTTGCTATAGACCAAAAATTTTATATTAGTTTAATCTGTATACTCTAAATTCTTCACAGGGGCTACTAAGGACCATAATAGAGACAGCATTGTGTATCACACCAGACAAATTTAAGTGTCTAAAGAATCCACAAAACTCCTGTCTTTTTTATGCATGTAAGACTAGAGTAGACTCTGTTTTACAAAACCAAATTCTTAGGTACCTTCATTTCTTCTTTGCAAGCAAACAACTGCTCCCCTCACAACTGCTGTGTGCTTCTTACTTGTGTCTATCCTGTGTCCATCTGAAACCAAAGGTCCCTGAGACCAATTTCTTTGAAAGGCCTAAAATGGACAGTTCTCCTTGGAATACACATAATACTGAGAGTGCAGATTCCATGAGAAAAATCCTGCTAAAATTGATGCTTCCTAGCCTTAATGAGATAAAAACAAGAACCTTGGATTTACCGTCTCCATTGAAGTTCAGACCCTTATGTTCCACAAGACTACCCTTCAACCAGCCATTGGGCAAGGACCACACCATCTCTGCCTCTGGGGTCAGGCTGTTAGATAACGAAGGTTTTAATGTTCATGGTTCCTCTTTGTTGATTATTCTTGCAGTTAGCCAATGGCTGCTAAGGCAGAAAGCAAAAGCCAGGCTAGGAATAGAAGTCTGACTATCCCAGTGTCTTAATCAGTGGAACTTCATATCATGTTCATTAGCTTTCCTTTTTTAGGTCCATTTGAAATAGGCAAGGAAATAAGCTACTTTGCAAAACATTTTTTTAAGATAAGGACTCAAATATTTCACTTCTATCCAGCCACCCAAGACATCTTTTCTATACCTCTAATCCTTCTTGCTGTCTTAACGCAAGGAATTCTTTTGTTTCACAAGACTTCCTAATCTTTGTACCTAAACACATGTCCTGAATTCTGTGAACTCTCAAGTAAGGAACAGGCTTTGGACACAATACCTGCAAATTGTTATGGAGACATCTCCACTGGAGGCAGTAGGAATAACCATAAAAATAATGAAACTGTGTATCCAGTCTTGAAACTGGTTAAATAAACATGCACAGATGTCCTGCTTAATGATAAGCTGAATGATAAATATCTCTCTCTGCCTGAAAGAATACAAGAACGTAAAAGGATTAAGGATTTAAAAGAAGAGACAATAGCAAGGAAAGTGTGGGAGAAGCAAAGAAAACTTATAATTTTTTTAAGCCGTGAGCCCATAGTTGCGTGTAATTTAAACAGTTTGTTCAATTGGCTCTCATTAATGATTATTTATTTTGGGCTCACTCACAGCAGCTGTAAATAATTTTTTCTTCAGAAGAATGTGCTCTCTGCACCTGTTTGAATAAGATTAAACTTTATTAGCCTTCTAATAAACTGTGCTAACATATCTGAAATATATAGCCATGTTAAAAATTATAGCATCAAATATGACTATAGCCTCACATTGAAGTATTAACACGGTCAAAGACATATAGAATTTTGTAAGAGGCTTTCGTGCTCCTTTGAGACTTGGTTTCATAGCACCAAAGAAGATCCATTTTTTAATCCAGAGATGACCAAGACCAGGTTTCTTTTCCCAGCTGATGTGGCTGAAACCTTCCCCTGGACAGTTCCTGACTTCTTACAAAAAAAACCCCTAAACAACAAAGTGGTTTAAATTTTTTATTTTCCCAAAGGCAAATAATAGCAGCAAAGGAGTCATAAAGCACGGCAACTGAAATAAGTAGTTTTGATGATCTGGTAATTTAGGTTTTATGGAACAAAGATACATGAGCATGCTTCATCTGTAAGAGCACATGGCATATGACCATCCAAATCTATTTCAAATTGATCTGAGAAAGATGAATTCCAGACTATTCTGAATATTCCCAGCATTTTACAATGACTTAGAATATTTAAAGATTGAAATAATTTGGAATCCAGACTCGAAACCAGCCAATATATTATTTAAGGCTCCAGAATTCTGTACAAATGCTGAAACATCTGAATAGTTCAATTAAAAAGAATTCTCTTTTTTACTAATACTGATTATGTCCTTTGTAGTTCTTTCCTATAAAAAGGTCCAGAGCAGAGAATATTTTGTACAATATATGGTTCCTTTTGCATATCACAGACCTGGGATCCAGTTTTTTCTTTAGAAGTTATAGTGCTGGATAGATGGTAGATATATTTCAGCATGGAACTAGCTTTGCTGAGGAAGTGTAGTGAACAATCTCCAAACTTCCACATTTTCTAAATATTTTTTACCTCATTAAATATGTTTATAATATGTCTTCAATTCCATAAATATTTTGGTTAGTAAGTACAACTTAAACAGCAAATTTAATTTACTCACTCATTCCCTTGACAAGTTTAATTATTAGTGCAGTACAGTAAATAAATTCTTATAATTGTCTGCTAGGCCTCTTATGTCCTGAAATGGATATTTGGTTCTTTCACTATTACCCCAAATCTCAATCCATGCAACATGCTCTCGTTATTAATGCTTCTTTAAAGCCTATCATGAAGAAAAGGTCTGGAGAGAAAAGAATTGTGTTTAGGAGATGCATTTACCTCTTTATTCTTTTATGCCACTACCTGGCTTTAATTGGATACACATCTACTTTTGTTTGTCCTCTTGGTTGTTTTCATGTATGAATGAGAACAGGAGAGTAAGATGATTAAAAAAAGAAATCCTGTTTTCCTTGTAAGGACTTTAGCTTTCTGAACCCCTGTGCTACCCTACCAACTCGTGGGCACCCCTTGCCTTTCAGAAGATCGTGTGTTTCCCCACAGCTCCCCTTGTCCTCACTGAAAGGCCGCAGCTGCAATTTGAACTCTGGCCTTCACACTGTGCAGCAACTCCAAATCAACCATCTGGTGCAAACATCACCTGCAAACGTGTTCACCTGCAGGTACAAATGACCCACTGAGCCCAAGAAAAAGGATAATGCCAATGTCTGTTGAGGTGATTCGTAGTGACACAAGCTCAGCTAGGTAACACTTGTTTTTATATCTATGCCAGTGTGGTATTTATTTGGCTTTCACTTTGATGATTCATAGCTCTAGAGAATATCTCAGTAAATCAGTGATGCCTGCATAATATAAAAAATATTTTTTCTTCATTGTAGAAGAAAATATTTGCCAAAAATTTTAGGGACTCAGTATAGACTGTCTGCAGCAGCAGTAGAAATTGTATACCACACCAAATGCCATTTGCACGTGGCCCGATGCATTCTTAACTTTCTGAAAAGTCAACTTCCACATGGCTAATGATCTGGAAATATTTAAAACTGGTAACTAACCCAGAATTTATAGCAATGTAACTGCATTGGCCTTAACAGTCCTCTTTTTTTAACTTCTGAAGACCAAATTCTGAGTAGATCCATGAGAAAGGAAATACCAAAATGATGATAAGCGCACTGATTTGGGGTTCTAACACTGAGTCAATAAGATGAAGAAAATGCTATTTTACCTCACCTTCCTCATGAATATTTCCTGAGTAACCAGCCTATGGAAAAGGCATAGTAAATTTGCATATTTACACCTTTGGTTTTCTATCACAAGTGTTGCCCTCTTAGCAGTATTTAGGTACATGCTAATGTTTAAAAAACTCAAATATATTCACTGGTAAACAGCTCATAAAAACTGTATTTAATAGAATGTCTAGAGCGAAAGTGATGGCAATTACAGCTAATTTATTTTAAAGACAGTCTTCAGAACAGCAGTTGAAAACATTTGTATAACAATTGTATAAAAATTGGTGTGATTTTATTATTTTGTCATTAGGGCCCTTTTTTTTTTTTTGAAGATGACATAAGTAAATTAAATATATAGAGGGGGAATATGTTCATGGTAAATTAATGATGGCTTTATTTTACCAGTCACGGTCCAATTCCAGATGAATGCCACTGTGAGATGAGTAGCTAATTTGATATAGCAGAGGTCAAAAAACCCAGCAGACTGAATCTGTACAAGGGTGACATGCCTGAATGTGACAGAAGAGCTTACTACTATATACATGAGATTAAATACATTGGAAAGAGATTGTTTTTAGTGTTACGTTATCTCCTGCTATCACAGAAATTGCTTTTTTTCCTTACGATTTATTGCCTTTAATTTAACTCATTCTTGTTTACCTGAGTTTGAATCCTTGGATGAAAAAAAGGAATCATGAGGAAAGAAATTACTTGCTATTTTCTGAATACGTCAAAATTGATCTGACACGTTAATGGTTTGCATGGGGAAAGGAAGTGGTGAAAGCTTCTGGCAGGAGAAACAGATGCGTGTGACAAAAATTTTTTGGACAGGAATTTTTGTGCACTGCTAAAGCCGAGTGCGTTTTGATGTTTCTAAGGCAGAAAAGAATAAAGCTTCTGTAAGAAAGGCTGAGTTGACACAGGTTACAGTGATCACTCAGAGTTCATAATCTGCTTTTTTCTTTACATTTTACAAAATGCCTTTGAGGGATTAAGAAGCCGCTGAATGCAATGTGAATCTGTGAATACAGATAATGTGAATGGCAACGGCAAAGTCTGGTACTCTGCTAGTTAGAGAACACCTGGAACTGATCTTTGTAAATTGTGATGGGAAATAGTGTTGTAGCGCAAATTCTGGTTTGTAATGCAGATTTACTTCTGTGATATACTTGCATATCCTGATAAACTTGTCTATTATGTTTTTTTAATCACTTCAAATACTAAACCAAAGACAGAATAAAGAAAATATTTCAATTAAGTTTCTGCTGTATTTTCACTCTTGTTGTAAACAGAATTAAAAATGAATTAGATATCTTGTCATTTGTATTTTAACTATTACTTTCTCCAGTTCATAAAGTAGATCTCTACTCTGGAAAGACTTATATATAGTATTATTCACTGGAGTCAACAAAAATGACAGATATAAAAGTAAGTGAGTAAGAGTCTTGGCAAAAAAATGAGACATTACTCTGTAGATTAATTCTCATTTGTTGTGGTTTGCTGAAGAGTTCTGTTTGGGTTTTTAATTGTTCTTTGCAAGATCTTCCAATTTAGAAAAACAATTTATGTTGACCTACTATGTCCCTTTTTGAAAACTGTTAATCAGATGGGATTTAACTTCTTTTTTATAACATTAAGAATCAAACTCCTAGGGAAAAAAAAATAATTAGCTACTTGCATTGGTTTTTTGAAGGGCATTAATGTCCTTCCAGTAGCTCAGAGAGGTGGCTTACACAGAGCATTTGGATGTTTTCTTGCTATATGCACAGTCTAAACAGTCTGTCTCACACTGGAAAGGCAGTTGGATGTTTGTAGAAGATCTGTTAGCAGCCCTGTTTTTTCCCCCAAATATACCCTAACAGCAATTTCATTGTGGAAAAGGATTTTTTCAGAAAATTTGTTTTCAAATACTTTATATTACAAACAGATGGAAAAAATCTGAGTTTTTTCTCACTCCTTTAGGCCTGTTCTTTCATCCCAGAAAGGAAGTGGAAAAATACTTTTGTTTCCATCGGTAATGTGTTAAAATGTAACTAAAAAAATTCAACTTATTAAAGGTGCAGGCAAAACATATGTTTCAAGGTGAAAATAAAAGAGAAAGGTTTGAGAACTTTAAATATCTTCCAAAATAAAACTTAATGACTACCTCAATATGTACAAAAGTTCAATATTTAAAATAAATGATTAACTAATTTTTAAAAAAATAAAAAATGAGCTGGTAAAACAGGATATGCATTTAAAACAGAGATAATATACTGTGGTGGATTGACCATGGCTGGACACCACATGCCCACAAGCCACTCTATCATTGTCCTTCTCAGCTGAACAGGGGACAGAAAAAGAAAATGAAAAGCCCATGAGCTGAGATAACAACAGGGGGAGACCATTCACCGATTATCGTCATGGGTAAAACAGATTTGACTCAGGAAAAAATTAATTAGCAACAAAATTAGAGTTGGACAACAGGATATAAAAAAAACCAAACCCAAACTTAAAAACATCTTCCCTTCACCCCTCCCTTTTTTTCCAAGGCCCAGCTTCACTCCTGAATTCTTTATTTCTTCCCCTGCAGTGGAACAGGGGGACAGGGAGTGGAGGCTCTGGTCAGTTCCTCACGACTTGTCTCCACTGCTCCTTCCTCTGCAGGGGAGGACTCCTCACACTGTTCCCCTGATCCAGAGTGGGGTCCCTTCCACAGGAGACAGTCCTCCCTGAACTGCTCCAGCATAAATCCTTTCCATGAGCTACAGTTCTTTGTGAACTGCTCCAGTGCAGGTCCCTCCCATGGAGTGCAGTCTTTCAGGAACAGGCTGCTCTGACGTGGGTCCCTTGTGGGGTCCTGCCAGCAAACCTGCTCCAGCGTGGGCTTCTCTCTCCACAGGGCCACACGTCCTGCCAGGAGACTGTCCAGTGCTCCACTAACTCTCAAGAGAGAAAAACATGGAGTGTTGGGGAACCTAAACATTTGGGACCATGAAATCAGAGAGTCATATAATTTTTCTTTCTTACAAGAGTCTTATCATTCTTATCAGTCATAACTTTCCTTTTGAAGATAAGTCTCTGAGGAAAAATTTGCAGTGAAATACTTTACTAAATGGCTCAGAAAGACAAAAATTGTACAAAACTCATGCTTCTTATTCATGTCATGATAAATCTGATGAGAATTTGGTACTCGAGCTCAGTTGTACAGAAGGATGACTTGTATTGAAACATATTTTTATTTTGTTGCACTTGAATTTTATTTGTTCTCTGGTGGAATGCAAGCCAAAAGATCTTCTCACCTGCTGTAATATGCAGCACAGGACATACATCACAAATCTGAATTGGTCCTAAGGGAGTAAGGATTTTCCAATAATATAATATATTTGGGATGATGGAGGGGAGAAGAAGGGCTTTGTGTGGCATAGGTAGGGATTTTAGGAAATGTGTGGAGAGGTGCCTTTCTTCCATAAATGTTTTTTTTCTTAGGTATTATTAGGATCTGAATTTTTCCAATAGCAATGTAATGGGGAGCTTTGCACTTCATCACATAAGTTGAATGTATTTACTCTTGTGCAACTCATAGAAAATCCTTATGTTCCTTCTTGCAGCAAAATAAACCTGAACTCTGACACTCTTTTGTATCTCCCTCTGGTATACTCACATCTGGAACAGCTTTGCAATTAGATTGTCATCTTCCATTAATACACAAGTTTTGATTCAATCATTATCTCAAATTAATTAACTTAAGAGACTTTTAATCATCATACTCATCAAACTCTAGGATCATGATGTTTTCCTTGATCCTTAAAATTGCCTTTGTCTTAATTGACAGTCTGGAATTTCAAAGCAGGGCTGTACAGTCATTGGTAAAACTTGCACTTTTACCTCTGTAATAATTTTTTGAGGTGCTGACTCTCCTCATTCTGGTTTAGATAGGATTTGTTTTGCAACTGACTTTTAAGGACACTTGCTCTCTCTATGTATAAGACTACTTTCATTTTCCCACAAATCTTTATCACTTTTCTTCTCCTGTAATGCATGAAAGCTTCAGTTTCAGTCTCCTTTTATTAGTATGGCATTATATGTGCATTTCTAAGATCCTTTTGTATTCTGTCTGCAGTACTATGGTGATTGGAGCATCCAATAAAAGGACAGGATTGATGGATTGGTGCTGAATTTGGTTAAGTAGACAATTAAAAGAGGTTAAAATGGTTGAAAAGGTGCTCCAATTTTAGGCATAGTAATGAGAAAGAAAATGGGATCACATGAAGGGAAGTGCAGCACAAAAGAAAAACTGGCAAATGAAGTTAACAGACCATGAGTTGTGAGTGGAGGAATGCAAAAGAATGGAGACATGATATACAAAAATTAGATCTGTTTCTTGTTGTGCATTGTGAAAAATGTAGAGCTGAAGAGGATCCTGAGAACTAAAAGGACTGTTAGTCTGCAGGGCATTTTCAGACTTGTTCCTCCACAGAGTATTAACAATCTTCTACGCGATTTTACTCTAGGACCTGTTTTTCAACCTAACTTTTGAGCAAATTGTCTGACCCCTAAGTTGAAAATACTGCAAATAGAAAAGACCAATTTTTCTTCTCTGCCATTACAGTAAGATCACCAAAGAAAGTACAGAAATGTGACTAGAAGTGTCACGACATTTTTGACACCAATGGGATAGGATGCAGGATTTTTTTCCTCAATTTAGCTTTTTACTAGTAGCATCTGCTCTGCTTCCCTGTATTAATCTGTTTCCCCATGTTACTCATGCTAGTTGTCCTCGGTGTTCAGAAATAATCCACGCTGATGTTGAGTGCTGAACTAAAAATAATTAACAAGAGTTGGTAATAGTGGTATCTGCACCTGATGCCACCTTTTGTTCTGGCTGCCTATTTTCATCTCTCTGATACTTGCCTTGGTCCATGTCTTTTTACACTGTGTAATACATGATTCTTAATGTATGGTAGAACTGCTTACAGGTCTTGGTATTTGATTACTTAAAATCTAACGAGATCTTGTCCAGTAAGAGAAGGGCAACAGCCACCACACATTTATGACTCTGTATGAACACTACCTGCAGCAGAGGTCACCGTGTGTTCAAGCAGCTGGAGAGAGACTATACTCAGGTCATGGTGATCTCAGATCTATGTCTGGATGTGCCTTGTACACCTTTGTGTAGCCATTACTTCTGCTCAGTTTGGAAATCATACAAATCCACAGCAGTGCATTAATCTTTTAGGTTCATATTGCATGTCTATTGATATTTTTCCTTTTTCCCAGTCCTGTCCCTTTCAATGTACATTATTTGGTTTTCATGGCCATGTTAACTTCACTGCTCTGTATGTTCTCTTCACTAGACAAAAGCCTCTCTGTAGAAAAGAGGAAGATTGAATGGTAAGTACTTCTTTGAAGTGAATCAGCCTGTGTTTATCAGGTAACTTTACTACTGAAACATGAATAGCAAGAGGTGAATTACTGAGAAGATTGGTGTGCCTCGGGGTTAAATACAGCTATCAGTGAATGGAAGTTTTATCAGGGAGTTAGGACTCATCTGTGTGAGTATGAACCTAAAAGGTCAAAGAAAGAAGATTGGTAGAAGATTGGTTGCACTTAAGAAAGAGACTGGTTAACAGCACCCATTTTCCAAGGAAGAAGCTGTGATGCAGACAGAGCCAGTACTTTAGCGATTGGGTTGGGAAGGCATTGCCAACAACTGCTAAACAACTTCATGTAAATGGTTTCTGTGTATTGAAAGGGGAGGTGCAGTGCCAACCACCATAAAAATAACTGAGAAGGACTCCAGAAAATTACTTAAAATGTTTATTATTCTTTTCATGGCTAATGTCAGCCACACCTTTACTGCATAAATTTCATAGACAAGGAGGAATGTTCAATATTTGTCAGCAAAATCTGTAAGAAGGTGCCAAATAGAGGACAGAAGATAGTGCACACACCTCCTGGGTCTGTGGAGGTCTGCCTCCTCCAGAAAGTATCTCTAAGTCAAATCAAGATAGAATCTATGAATCCATATGAATCATTAAAATCCTTCCATTGAGAGAAAACCTCTAGAGAGAAAACAGAAAAAAAGAGTTGTTCAGACCTGCGTAATGCGATGTTGACTTTGTTCTAGGAAAACACAGATTGTTTTTTTACTATGGCGGGTATTCTGTGTTTTGTGGCTTGGGTTGTTATTTTTTTAGGGTTTTTTTAACCCCAAAAAGATTGTAGTTCATAACTTTTGCACAATGTGTTGCATTCAGCCTGCTGCTTTTATGAAAGAAAACAGTTTTTGAGGACAGGAACTGCTGTGCAGCATGAACTTTTAAACAAGGAATGACCTATTTTCTTGCTTCTGTGCCCATTGCTACTTCCTTTTTACTGCCTAGAGCCACAAAAGTAGATTTAGGGAGTAAAGTTTTAGGAAACCTTTCCTGAGGTGGGGTAGCTGCCTTGTCATTTTATTTGTTGCTTTTCCTGTTAAGGCACAGGGTGAACACTGTTGCTTAAGGTTTCCTTTTATACCAAGAATCCTCTCTCCATTTTGTGCTGCTTAGGTTAAACAGATATTGCATTGTAAGAGGAATGAAGATAAAAATGCAGTGTGTTAGCTTCCTTATATGTCAGTATTTTGTGGTGGTGGGGACAATCAAATTTATCTTCTGAGCTATGTTATTTGTGGTCTGTTGTCTGGATAAGATGGGGAAAGGGAAATGAAACTAATGTGTCAGAAATGAGGTTGTGGATTGTGTTCATAAGAACTGTGAGCAAGGCAGGGTAAAAACTCAGGCATACAAATAAATTAATACATTTTTGAGATTGAAAGGATAAAGCACATATCATGAAATGTTACTTGGGGATATGAATACAGATGCTGTTGAAAAATAAGTGTAGGCATTTATGTAGAAAAAAAACTAGATCAAAGGAAATGTGTTCTGGATCAGATTCTCACAGCCAGGCTGTATCTTTGCACTGCTCTGGAGATGGAATCTCACACTCACTCAGCTTCCATTTACAGCTGGATTGCAGTAGCTCTGCAGCACAGAGGAGCCAGGATTTGTGTAGGCCTGACTCCTTGGCCCTGGAGGGCTAACAATAAGTAAAATGTTGGTACAAGAAAGAAGTATTTTAGGATTATTTTGAAGGCTAAAGTACTCACACCTTTGACATTGTTGTGCAACCTAAACTAGTTTAGTTGATCTAAACAGTAGCTTATATTTGGAGAAATAGAACATAAATAAATAAAAAGGGAAACACAAAGGGAAACAATGGAACATTCATTTAATAAGGAAGAGAAATGTAGGAAGCCTTTGTTGTCCTTCTGCTACCATAATTTTATGCCACAGCAGGACATAAAGAAATCAAAATTACCAGTTATGCATTGTAAAAAACCACAAAACCAGAACACCTCTTATGCAAAAGAGAATGTTTTTCTGTAGCTGCCTTTAGTTTACCTTTATTGTGCTTTGGAGTACAAGTGAAAAAAGGCTGAACTCACCCACTCACTCACACCCCAGTAGTTTCCCTTTATCAACATACATGCCATGTTTTTACACTAAATGTATGATGTAAGCATTTTCAACCTGTATTTTTAAATTTCACACATCTTTTACCTTAAAAAATCCTAAGTTAATACACTTAAAAGAAATGTATATTTTTGAGTGGAAATGTCCTTATAAGTTTAAGTGATGATCTTTACAGATTTGAATGAAATTGATATAGGGAGTTGGAAGTAAACTGAAGCTGACACTAAATAAGTATAAATTGCAAGCAATTATACTTAAGTAAATCAAATTAAAACAATTCACTATGATGCAAATGAGCAATGATTAAGATCTTATGTTACAGACTGCAAATTTAGAACAAAAGATATAGTCACCATTTTCATTTTGCATAGGATATATCACTTTCCAGTGAGTCACATGCTGCGAATTGTGATTTGAGTCCAGTTGTTAAAGGCAGGTATCTAAAGTGACATTGCTGTAAGCTATAAAGGATTTTAAAGCATTTATCATAATTCAGAAAGATGCAGATGTGTGCTGCCCCAAATCCTCAGGGTATCTTCATCTCTAAGTGTGACGATTGCCACACTCTTTCAGAAATAGAAATATAGAAATATAGAAATATAATACTGCATTGGTGTAGGTGACAAGGTTTTGGTAGTGAGAGGACTGAAGCTGTGGCCTGTGGAACTGCCCCAAGCTGGACACAAGCTGGCTCCAGAGCAGACCCTCTGCAGAGCACTGCCGAGTGCATCGCTGAAGTTGGTGGTGTCTCTGGGAAAACATACTTAAGAAAAAAGAGAAATCATCAGTGAGAGAGAAGTGGGGGGAGATGGTGGCAAAGAGTGAGCAACAGCAAAGGGAACACTGAGTTCAGAGGAGGAAAACTCCAGATTAAACTCCTCAAAGCACAAAAATGGTCCATTCCAACATGCAGGATGTCAAGCGAGTGTGGTGGAAGGCAAGTGTGGATGAACAAGGTACTTCTCACTGATTTCTTTCTTGGTAAGTTCTGCTTACAGGTGTGCCAAGTGCCACAGTGGTGCCATCACTTCCTCAGTGGTGCAACAGATGAGTAAAATCAAGTTATGTAAAATCAGGATACATAAGCAATCATATGGGAGACTTAAATGTTCTCTTAACTTCCTTTAACAAGAAGTTGTTGAGAAGATGGAGCCACTATGCTCAGAAATGCATGATGAAAGGACAAGGTGCAACAGACAAAAGCCTCAAAAAGAGAAATTCCAATAGAATCTAAGGGAAAAATTATCACAGCGATGGTGATGAAGGATCAGAAGAGCTTGCACAGAGAAGCTGTGGAATCTCTGTCTTTGGGGCCACCTGAACTTCAACTGGATTTGACTCTGAACAACCTCATCTAACTTCAAAGCCAACTCCTTGAGCAGGATGTTGGATGACATAACCCCAGAGATCCCTTCTCATCTAAACTGTTCAGTGATACCATGAGGTCTGTCAGGTGCTCTGTCTCTGGGGGGATCCCTGGACAGCCTTCTTTCCTGTAACCCATTCACAGGAGTGCAGGCAGGAATGAGGCAAAATTTACACCCTGAGAGACAGGTAGTGCCTGCTTCCCTATCAGCAACACCTGTCAGGAATGGAAGAATGATCAGGAGGAGGAAAGGTACATGCTTCAGAACAAAGAGAAACTTGGCTGAGGTAGAGGAACTAGACACATACTTTCCCTTGGTTTGTGACTATGGGAAGTAATCTGGAAGTGTTGTCAATCAGTAGTTCTCTAAGTAATTAGCTCACTAAAAGTTGATCATTGCTGATTGCTTATTGGATCAAAAAGTAGACTAATATACAATATAAAGTGAACTATTCCTTTTTGCAATATACAGTCATTCTTGGTGACAAGGATTTATTTATTTGTTTAATACTTTACTATATTATTCCTAAATTATTGTGTTAAATTTTTAAAGCAGAAACATAACAAATTTAGCAAATTGTATTATCTAAGTCCAATGACATCTTTTAAAAGTATTTCTTTTTGAGGCCAAATGTTATATTAAGAACACTGTCTCTGTGTTTTAGGGGAAAACCATTACATACTCTATAAGCACAGCTCTATATAAATATCACTCATTTAAGAATTTGTAAGGTTTTGTTTCAAGAATATTCCCTTTATATCATTTTAATACCATTTTAATGAAAGAGAATTAAATACTGAAAGAATTAATACTGAAAGCACACGCACTAGAAAGTGTTATTACTTCCAAGGAAATGACAAGAACTCGCTTCTGAAAATATGAATATTGTTATTCTTCTCTAAGTTAACACCCAGCATTCATTTTCTGATTTAATTTTTTTCATGGAAGGACAGGATCTCAAGAACATAGGATCAAAGTGTTCATTACTGAGGTAAGTGTCTAGAAAGGATAATGTAAATAGTTCTACACTGACTTCTTCAAAGTATGCCCACAGTCACAAATGTAGATTTATGCTTTTATTTTGTATCACCTGTTCTCAGCTAAAAAAAGTGAAAAAGCCATATCAAATGGCACTGTATCAAAACTCAACACTCTAAATGTATCTTCAGAATTGAGAGTATAAATTTTAACTATCCCAAACAACAGTATGAATACATCTTTCTTATTTTTTCATGAAGTGATGCCCTTTCAGTAAAGTATACAAAAGAAAATACAAAAGAGCTTTTCTACAGACTTAGCTTAGGAATTCACAGTTACACTTACAAACAACTTTTTTACATTTTATTTGAAATTATGGATCAAAAGACCATTACGGAAGAAGGATCACATGGTGCTCAGGTATCTTTGCTGAATCTAGTGGGCAGTGTTGCTTCCTTTTCACTTCTTAGAAAACTGGCTGAGAAGGGAATTCTGTGGAGAAATGATAAGAAATTCCCCCCATCCCGTATATATGAAGTTACTGAATTTTGTGCAGTTAACTTCAGCTGAAACTTTAAGTTCTGACCCAGAGAATAAATGGAAGAGAAGGAAGGTAAACAAGGGAGAAAGGGAATAAATATTTACATTCTATTCTATGTTAATAATGCTTCAAACACTGTATCATTCAAAAAATTGAAAATAATGCAAACCTCCCACAGTGCTAACAATGCATATAGGTCTGAATTTAAACGTGTGTAGTATATTTTTTCAAGACCATCAAGTTTTACAGCTTCCATAACAACCTGTATTTCTCCTGTGTAAAGATTTATTTATACTCTACAAACAAAACTCAAAACATAGTTTTTGGTTCACAAGTAACTAGACTGATATTAAAATATAATTGCTGTTGCTTACATAATGACTGTTCTCTGAAGTGTATTCCCTGTAGCTTTGTGTATTTCTTATTCTCTCGGGTGTTTTGAGATTCTTCCATCTCTCAGTGTAGAAAACATAAAGCATGTTATGAGTGCATTAGAAAAAAACCCAACATAGCAGTTTAGCATATGCTGCTTTTACCATATGACTAACATTTTTACACCACATTTGGTGTGAAAGTGTCTATCACAGAAAGCTGAAGAAAAAAAAGTCTACTTTCTTAATTTTTCAATTGTAAAGGATCCACTTCAAGTCCTGTTGAAATCAAAGGATTTTTGGACAGCCATTGATGTGAAGGGGAAATGGATTCAGGTTTGCAGTAGGATTCTGGCAGGTTTTGTTGCAAGGCAGAACTCTCTCACAGTGAAAGTCCACGGCTCAGACTCTGAATAGGACAGAAGAGTGTGTGAGAGGAGCTGGGGTTTGTTGTTTTCAATTCTGCCACAATCATATGAAGTTTAAAAAGGTAAGGGCCATATTCTGCACCTGGGATGGGGCAATCCTGAATGCAGGGACAGACTGGGGAATGAGAGGCTGGAGAGGAGTGCTGTGGAACGGGACCTGGGGGTGCTGGTCGATGGCAAGTTGAACATGAGCCAGCAGTGCCCTGGCAGCCAGGAGGGCCAACCCTGTCCTGGGGGGCATCAGGCACAGCATGGCCAGCAGGGCAAGGGAGGGGATTGTCCTGCTCTGCTCTGCACTGGCGTGGCCTCACCTCGGGTACTGGTGGCAGTTTTGGGTGCCACAATATAAAAAAGACATTAAAGTACTAGAAAGCATCCAAAGGAGGGTCATGAGGATGGTGAAGGGTGTGGAGGGGAAGGTGTATGAGGAGCTGCTGAGGGCATTTGGTTAGCTCAGCCTGGAGGAGACTGAAGGGAGACCTCACTGCACTTACAACTTCCTGTGAGGGGAAGAGGAGGGGCAGGCACTGATCTCATCACTCTTGTGACCAGTGACAGGACTTGAGGAAATGGCCTGAAGCTGCGTCAAGGGAGGTTTAGGTTGGATATCAGGAACAGGTTTTTCACCCAGAGAACGGTTGTGCACTGGAACAGGCTCCCCAGGGACGTGGTCATAGCACCAAGCCCGTCTGAGTTCCAGAAGCATTTGGACAATACTCAGGCACATGGTGTGATTTTTGGTGTGCCCTGTGCAGGGCCAGGAGTTAGACTCCATAATCCTTTTGGGTCCCTTCCAACTCATCATACTCTATAATGCTGTGATTCTATGCTATCTGGCCTTGGACACACCAGCTAGTTTCACTGTCTTATTGAACATATTTGTAAGTTGTAATAGTTTCCATACCATTTTATGTGCAGTAGCTAATCCATCAGGTACCAAACTTGAACTTGTTTGTGTTGTTGTGTCCTATGCCAACTCTCACTGTTTTAACACCAGCCTTCTTTTCCTTTAAACGATACCCTAAACCAGTGCTCTTAATGTCTTCTGTTTCTTGTAGTTCTTCTTCGTCAGCAATAGTCCTTTCCATTGAGCCATATCCTGTTTCTCCCTAGAGTTAAACTCTGATCCTCAGTGGCCCTGGAAACATAAGTCCAAAAATAAACTAGGACGATAAGTATTAACAAGTACATCAACAGCCTTGGCTTTTCCCATCTTTTGTACTCCCTCTTTAGACTTCTAGGATATACATTTTTTTTTTTTTTTTGAATGCCAGCAGGATATCACTCATAGAAAGGTCTGGATAACTTCCAAGAGGTTATAAACCTTTCAGTGCTGCTGAAGGTGTTCTGCATTCTTGAAGATGCCATTAGCCACTCAAATCAGGAGAGTGTGCACGAAGACACGCACTAAGCTGGCTTGTTCATATTGAAGAGGAATAGTCACTGCAACCAAGACACACAAAGGTATAGTTGTATTGCTTTTCTTGCATTAAAAGAGACAAAAGGAGTGTAGGCCTGCACCTGACTGGATCTTGTGAAGCTCTGTGCAGAGAGGATAATTTCTCCTTCTCAACATTTTGTACACCCCCACACAGGGAAGCCACAACCTGCTAAATTCCCTGGGACATGGGTCTGTCATTTTCATTGTTTCAAATATAATAAGTGTTTCTCTGGCAAAATTTTATCACCTTTCACTGCATGTAATAAATCATATTATTCCACATATGCTTTTCAAAGCAGCTTTTTAAAATTCAAATTTGCTATCAGTTTTCTTGGAAAATGATAGAAGTAGTTATTAGTCTGTGAGCATCTGTTAATGCTGCAACAGACAAATATAAAATCCACATTAGCAACTTCCATTTTTTATTTTTCTAACATTTTTAACTTCTGAAACATCTGCTTGAGCTATTTTTCTCCTTGCATCTCAACTGATCCGTTGAAGTAGAGAGGGATGAGCAGGCAGCTTGAGACTTCAGTTTGAAATATATTAAATAGGAAAAGCTCAAAGGGGAAACATCTGCTGAAGTGAAAATGTCTGTGCAGGACTGGAAAGCAAGATTTAAAGATTAAGAAATAGGAGAAAGAATCTTTCAGAGTATTTAAAGTAGGACCTATCTGATTTTTATAGTTCCCTTGTGTTGTTTAGGGTCAGTACCTGGGTCAGACAGGTACACAATGCTGTGCAGATTCCTTTACCTGTATTTGTGTTTGTGTTACTTCTGACTTGAAAGCAAGCATGACCTAAGTTGCATAGCATCCAGTTAACTTCTGACCTGTTATTTAGTTATTGCTGTTGCACATGATGGAGAAACCATGACATAATCTTGTACAAAAAATCAAGCTGCCTACTCTTCCAATCAAATCTGTTACACTTGAGAGCATCTGTACATCAGGCAGTCCTACAGCACCTTGCCATGTCATCCACCTGAATCTAAAGAGGGGCTGTGCAAAAGATGGGCAGGCTAGTCTGCGATCGCAGGAGCAAATGTTCACTGAATATACAGAGTGAAAAACCACCACTGTTTATTCAGTCCTTGGCATTTGCAACCAGAGGTGACTCTCCTTCATTCAGTGCATGATTACAAGATTATGCATCCTTGTAATATGGGTCTGGAGGAAATTACGTACCGGTTTTCCAGGCAAAGTGTTTTATTTTTACAAAAAGGAAAGAAAAAAAAGAAAAAAGAAAGAGAAAGAAGAAAAACACCCAACCCTAAAGCCCCTGAGGCTGGCCTTAGCCAGATGTTTTAATTTCAGAGCATTGATCTGTGAAGGATGCAAATTTCTTTGGCATCACCTGTAGGGTGACAGCACAGTGACAGCTTTCCTGGTCAAAGGACAAAGATTGTCACAGAATTTGCTGAGGAACATGACAAAAGAAAATTATGTCTGGAGAGCTAATTCCCTTCACCTATCACAGGAGAAAAGCAGGAATATTTACATCCAGATGAATGCATGCATAGTGTCATAAATAACAAAATAAAGTACATTGACTGTCTTCAAGACAATAAAAACATCTGCCACGCCCCCTAAACATATGAAAAATCGACCATCTCTAGCAAGAGGGGTGGAAAATATTTGGGCTCATCTTAGATTGCCTTTAACTTGTTTTATCTACCTTTTCTTTGAGAGTTTAAAAACTACAGTGATTCTATCTGTCTTTTTTAGAGATAAGATGAGCCAGTAGGGGACAACCACAACTAACATGTGTAATGTCAAATTCCATGAGCTACAGTACCTGCAGGCTGTGGGCTGTGAGGCCTTTGCTAGATAATATCAAAAGCCATTACATTAGCTGAGACTGGCAAGAAGAGAACATATGTGGCCCACCTGCATTTCTTTTGAAGTGTTCTCGAAGGAGGATTGCAGATCATTAATTTTTAGAAATTCATGCTCTTTCCAAAAACATTAAGAAAACTGAAAGTCCTGCTTATGAAAAAGCAAAATAAATATGCAGGCTATTGTGACACAATACACATATTTGTGGGGAAAAAAAAAAAAAACAAGAAAAAGAAAAAAAAGGTTGATTTGCTGAGCATCTGAGAAGAGAATGACTTTCAGAATTCAAAATTAATAGAAATCCAGTGATTTATAATACTTATGATACTATCAGCCAGCTGGTGCTTGTCTCCTGCAGCATAGTTACCCAGGCAAGGAGTAGAGACTATACAGACAAGAGGTACAGAATGCACATGAGGAGGTAGAGTTTGGGAGCACATTGCAGCAGAATTTTTGGGAGCAGAGCAAAAAACTCAGGGAGGGCATTGTGAAAGTGCAGGAAGGGTAGAAAAGTGCAGGGGAAGCCTTCTTTAGGAGTATTGGTTCAGGAAAGCCTGCAGGAAGAGTCTGAGGGAGGGCTGGAAATGATGGACTGATGGACTGATGGACTGCAGTACTTGCAGTCTTCCCAGGCCTCACAGTCTCACCTCATTGTGTCAGCTTGAGATGTTCCCCATTCCTGAGTGTCAGAAACTCTCAGTCTCCAGGGGAATGTAGAAGGTGACAAGATCATGAAATGCAGCCTAGAGAGAAAGTAGGATATCATGTGGAGAACCACAGGTGAACACTGCAGTAGGTTATAGATTCTTGCAGACCAACAGCCAAGGGAAGGTACTCATTTTTGACCCTGCTTTTGATGTAGGTTCTAAGGGGTTACGTTGAGAGGGGAAGTATTTAGGAGAGGTATTGCCGCCTTGCCAGGGCCAGTGCTGCAAGGCAACCCACCTTGGAAACTCATTTTTCTGGCAGCAATTACTTGTGTTTGACAGTGGCAGGAGGAAGTGAGTCTGATACAAGTATTCATGTGCCTTTGCAGCATGAGAGGAGGGTGATATCATGGCTCTGCCCTTTATTAATCAGCTTCCTTCCTGCTTTAATCCTTTTCCAGGGGTGCAGTAGGGGCAGTTCTAGGGATCCTATGTGAAGGAAACTTTATTCCTGGGTGTGGCTTTATGAGATAAGCCATAAAACTAGCTAGAAACATGCTCCGAGACTATGGCAAGCAGTTTGCTTAAAGATAGTGGAAATGGTCTCTTTGCTGTGATCAATTCAGTAATGATTGAATCAGAACATTTATAGCAAAGGACCAGAACCCACAACCCCTTATTTTTAGAAGTATTAAGCCATTATTATTTCTGTACGTACCTCCTAAAAATAGTCAGTCTTTCTTCCTTGGTGTATGCGTATGCCTTTGCTATCATTGAAGAATGGGCAAGTTTTGAGAACTTGTTGTTTCGATGATTTAAATTCAGTAATATTTTCATTTCTTGTAGAAGTGTTTAGAGTTTCTAGCACTTGTTTCAGTTAGATAATGCTACAGTGCCAGCAGCCATCTGCTAATTTTACAAAATGTTTGGATTAAAATTTAAACCAAGCTTTTTAAGCTCTTCACAAAAATGTAGTTACCACTAAACTTCTACAATTAGAAAGCAGCCTTGATTTATCCCAATCTCCTAAACATATCTTATGTTAAAAATATCTATATAGAAAGAAACACTGAGTCACTACACAAAGATGGGATAGTTAAAAAACCACATTATGCATTATGCTAGGGGATTATTACCCATAGAAATAACAAAATTAAACTGATTTTAAAAGTTTAGTAATTTCTCTGGGTTAGTAAAAGAAGGTTGATTTTGATTTCAAGAACAGTTGGTGTTATTTCTTTAAGAAAAATAGTGACACAATTTCTCTACATGGCAATGCTTACTTTGCCTTACCTTCTGAGCCCTTGAAAGGCTCAAGGGATTTGTTAGAGAAAAAGATTCGGATTCTCCTCCCTTGCTTCCAGTTGAGATCATTTTGAACTCTATTCAGGCATGAAAGAAATACTAATCAGTCTTTTAGACTGGAGAGAAAGTCCCGGGAGTATAGAATACATGTAAACTCTCCTATAAATATGAATATCATAACATCTGAGAAAAAAGCTACATGAAGTAGGGAAGTTTTATTTATTTTTTCTTCAAATAGGAAAATGAACAAAAGATTTTGCTGGAAAATGGAGGTTTCATAAACCTTGGAAAAGTGTGGTTTTAATCTAATCTTGAGTAGCTGTTAGCAGGTTACATCTATCTATTGTTTGTTGCTGAAAGATAATTGTCCTAAAACTTCCCTGTCCCCTCACAAGGGCTTTTCTTTTCAAGGTGGTGGAAGTTGGTTTTCTCTGCTCTCACGCAAAAGCTGTCCATATGGCCCAGAAAGGGGAAGGCAATAAGAAACAAAGCAGACTGCTCCCCAGAATATTTTAATATGGTATGTGGATAACTTTACTCTTTCCTCCAGATTAGCAGGATTGGTTTTTTTTCTCAAATCAAAGACAATCATATTTAGCATAGTAACAGCGTATCTTGTGCCAGTCTTCTGTTCATTGTAACCAGTGACTGTTCAATCCAAACTCCATGTAGGAACAGTGGCTGCAGAGAGGCAGGGAAGACAGGTCTTCACTCCACAGTGAGCTGCAGCACCCTGCTCTGCTCACCACCCTTGTGTGTCTTTTCAGAGAAGGGCATATGCTCCACTCAGGCATATTTGCTTGTTGGTTAGGGCAATCTCCCAGGGGGCAAAAAGTACAATTTTAAACATCCAAATCTGCAAAAAAAGTTGAAACTCTGTCGTTTCATGTCCTAGATAAGAACTGTCTGCCATGCTGCTTAACTGGGCAGCACTACAATTGTCTCCAGCCAGGCTCCAGAAATGAGCCTGGCTCATGTCTCTGAAAGAAAAGAATTACATGGAAAAATGGACAGTAGGGTTTCAGTCTATGAATAAGTTTGTGAACAGAAAGAGTCACTGAATCAGTGTTCTCAAAAGGGATGATTTTGGTTACCCTCCTGTCTAGGAATTTTTATGGGCTAAAACAAGGTATGTCTTTATTCTGTGGGCTAGCTGGTTTGGATCCCATTCTGGGATACCCAAGTCTGTGCCTTTCGAAGTTCTGTTCCTGTTTCATGAACGTAACTTTGTTGCTGCTGGTTTTAAACACATAAATCCTTTATTGTATCCAGACCTAAGTGTCTGGTGATAAAAATGTGAGTACTGAGACAAAGAGAACATTAAATATGTGTTATGAAATTTTCTAATATGTGAAGAGAGAAACATTCTTGGAGTCCAAGTCAAATTACATTTTCTCTCATTTGCATCAAGAAAGCAGAAGCACTAATAATATATGTGTCAAATCAGTGATGGAAATAGCTATGCAATCAAATGATATAATGATGGTATATAAGTGAAGGTGACCTACTAATGAATAATGTGGGAAGGAAGGACTGACAAAGTGTTAATTGATATGTCAAACCAATAATGTCAGTCAGATGCATGGAAGAAGAGAAGTTAGTCAGTGTAAATTGCGTAGTGACCATCAAAACATGCCAAACACAATTTCACTTTCCGCAAAGAACTTGACAGATAAGGCATAAGAACAAACTGAAAAGAAAAAAGTAAATATACCATATCTGATTTACTGCTCCAGGTAGCCAGTAATGGTTCACCCAGAAATGCCTTCTAATGTCTAAGAAAAAAATATTTGCAGCATCTTTGTACCACAATAATCTTCAATTCAATCCGTGAAGCTTTCACAGCTTCTCCTTAGAGAAATCCAATAAAATCTACAATTTCTGATCCATATCTGCTGACATTGAATGCGTAGTGAGCAGCTGAAGTGATATAAAAAATAGGTATGTATAAATCTGAGTTGAGCAGAAGCTGAAAGAAAAAAAAATAGAATTTTTAAATAGTAACCTCACTTTGTACTTCCTTATAAAATATATTACAAAAAGTAAATGGCAGTTTCCTAGGCTGAGTTTTTTAAAACTTATATTGCATTCTAAAGGGACTTTTGTTCTTTTTCTGATAGAACTCTGAAAACCCACAACCATTACTTTGGGACTAAAGAGTCAGATCAATGACATGAAATTGCACTAGGTCATTCCAGACAGTAAGAGAGAAAAGAAATCTTTTATATGGCTTTGTCACATGATTTAATCTAGAAAAAAAAAGAAATATTAAATATACATATATTTATATTATATATTTGTGGATAAGAGCTGCCTGAGAAAATGTATTTTTTTCTGAACTTGAAGCCATTTTTGGATAACATAAGAAGTTATATATTATTTTGTCCACTAGAGGGTATCAAACATATTTCCAATCTTGCAGTAGAAACCCTCAGAAGCTCAGAAAAGAAATAAAATCAGGTGGAATTAATGTCACCCTATTTAAAAAAAAGACCAGTCTATTTTTAATATAATACTTTGTGAAAATGAAGCAAGTAACTTCCACCTGCTATACAAAATCCTGGGTATATTTTTCATGATGAGTTATCTCTACACAATATTGACTCCTCTTAATGTTATCATGAGAGAGGGACCATGTTACAGTGAAATATTTAATGATGTTTCTTGCGATGTGAGATTTCTACTCCTTCTGAATTTGAGCTGAAATTTGATCTAGTTTTGGACTTAATCTCTAAAAATTTATGGTGTAGGATTAAATATAATTTTAATATCCTGTCTGAGTTTGCAGGGGCTTGTATTTAAATTTATAATTTGTGATGATCCCTAAAGAGAAATAAAAAAATAAATCCTTGAATTATTACCAAAAACCACTTGGATTTCATATTAGTTCTATATGTTAGAGCTTTCTTTCTCCATAGTTCAGTTTTAAGATGTCTGTCTTAGTTTTCAACAGAGAGAACAGAAAAGGCTCTTTCCCTTAAACTCAAGGCATTTAACAGGCCTTTTTACAATGCAGCATAATTATCAGTGCTGCTTATCAGCACTGCTAAAGCAAAGCCTGTCCTTCATGTGAGACTTGAAGTGGAAAAATTATGAAACAGCAATGCTTTCAAAATTAATTTTTGTTAGTTTTGTGTTGAAATAGGACTAAACAAATTCAAGCATGAACCAAAGTACACCTCCTTTAACATCTGTATGGTTACTAGTACAATCAGCCAAGGAAAGGTGTGCATTTATCAGTGCTTGAAAACTTTACCAAAATGAGGCTTAAAGAGATGGATATGTTTTCTTCAACAGGAAGGTAGCCAGCATGATGCAGGAGTAAGTGAATGAGAGTGGGACTCTCCAGTATGTTATCATGAGGTCCCTGGTCAGAGTGGTCTCTTGTGGCTGCAGTATTATTCACTGTATGTGATCCCTGCTAAAGAGTACATGTTTTGCATTGTCCTGGACAAACTATTTTCTGGGATCCCAGAGAATGTATCACACATTCCACTCATTCTGTTTGGGAAAAAAAAAAAAAAAAAAGCTCAACAAAACCAAACCAAATAGACTTCTTTGGAAATGGTTAATTCTTTTTTCTTATATGCAGAAATCCACAGCTGACTCTCCTGTAAATCTTTGTTCATAATATTTGCAATAATAAGATTTTTTGATGTTTATTTCTGATTTGTCTATAATAAAAGCAATTGAATTGGAGACCCTTCATCAGCTGGCCCTCTAGATTCTGTCAGTTCTCCAGAAAACAGGTCTTGCCAAATCCTCTTTATTTTCAGTTGTCTCTGTGTTTTACTATCCCTAAGAGTATTGTAGAAAACCTGGGTCTTTGGAGTAAAAGCAGTAATGAATTTATAACAGGTTTTCTTTTGCTTCTGCCTTTATTATCTAAGTACTGCTAAAAAGATAGATAATGAGATGAATTGCTCTATGAAAATTAAGAGGTTCAAAAAAATGTCAACAGTTAAACTTCATGTGGAAAAACAAGCCCTCAGTGAACTGAAAGTTAAACTCAACAGGAATTTTCTGCCAGCCTCATCTGAGCTAAGATTCTCAAGTGTTCAAAGTACTTTCTTGCCTAGGATGATAACGGAGGAGTCACTACTACTACTTTCAGACTTCACTACTATCAAGGAAACAGCAACTGAATGACATCCTGGACATATCTTCCTCTCTTTTAGTCTTTCCATGTACTGAATAACATACATGCATGTGAAAATGTAGTCCACTTTTCTTCTAAAGAGAGAATTACTCACCCCTCTTGTTCCTAGTGAATGTCATTATATACTCTCATTTCCAAATAACTTGACTGAATTGACCTTCAGTAATTCAGTCTACCTAAATGCAAAACATTAGCACACTGCATTCAGATCATCATCTGAAAAATGCACATTAGAAAATAAGCTTGACATTTACGTTATCACATAAGTGCAATTAGTCTTACAATGAGGGTTTATTTTGAATGTATCATTTACATCAAAGAAACAAAGCCTTGTATTCCTTACCAGATGATCAATGACAAAAGACCAGAAGGCTACAAGGCTGTCTTTGGCTTTGGTGAAAATTGGATTAAGCTTTATAGGTTCTATTGAATAAAGGAAGTTGTTAGTTCTTGGAATTCACTTCTGGCAAATATTACTGAGCTTTAAATTTCTATCCTATAGTCTTTCTTCAGGTTGTATAGTCATGAAATCAAAGATGAGGTGAGACTCCAGATCATATGTTTCAGCCCACTTACTGTCATCTCCTTTATCTAGAAGCACTTGTGAGACACGACTTTAAAATGGTGTTGGTTTAGTCATTATTTTCTAAAATCTTTGTAGTTAAAGATATAAAATATTACTTTTGTTGCTTTTTAACCCTCTGTTAGGTCTTTAAAATCAGAAAGATATTTCTAAAATTCATAAGAATAAGTTTAAGGTGTTCCTGCAGTAAAACTGCACACATTTTTTGCACATAGACATTTTATGACTGTTTTATGCCAACATGCTTATGCACACATTTTGATGTTCTACTTTCTGAGCATAATGAAGACATCTGAGGCCAAAATTATTCCTTCTAAATATCTGGTGCTCCATCCCTTCTGGCTACTTGTTAGTGCTCAGATTCAAAGACGATCATATTCCTCTGCAATAAAAAATACCAAGAGCTTGGTCCTGAGTAGCACTTATCTAGGCACATTGTGAGGATTTGAGAAATGTAATCTTCTGGTTTTGATGTCCATGTAGTTATTTTTCGAAGAGGTTAGTCTTACTGCAGTAGATAAATGTATTTGCACTATGTCAATGTGTATACATTTCCTCTCAGCTTGGTTCCTAACAAGAAATAGTTTCTCTGGGTTATTGGGTAACATTCTGTTCTCCTGTCTGTTTGTTGATTTGTGAGCCAAATCACAGAGCTGCTGATCTGATACTCACTTCCTGGAGGGAGAAAATTTGCTTTTAATCCAAGCACTCTGCCCTTTCACGGATATGCCTGGAATTTCTGCTTTCTGCGTTACCAAACTCCACCCAAACTTACTTTCCTTTCAGGAAGAGTCCTGAAGGGTGCATCCTGTGAGATTTCCTGACACCTGGCATGGAGCCAGCAAAAAAGTGTGTGTGTTTTTTTTTTTTCTCTTTAGAAATCCATCTAATTTCACCTTCAAAATTTCTTTATTTGCACGTTAACCTCTTACTATTGGTGGAAGCATTACTTATTAAGGCAGTGGGGGATGAGAGTTCATTTGGACAGATTTTTCTTCTTGTAGGAAATCTGCTTCCTGTGGGTTAGTACTGTAATGTGCATATACTAGAATGGCAAACTTCATTCTACCTTAAACCATGAATGTCATTTATGAGTAAAAATCTAAACATCACTGTTCAACAGCAGTAGATTAGCCTCGGCTGGCTGCCAGGTGCCCACCAAACTGGTCTCTCACTCCCCTTACTCAGAAGTACATAAAGATAAAATAAGAAGAAAAAACTCATAGGATGGGGTAAGGTTAGGGCAATTACTCACCAGCTACCATCATGGGCAAAACAGAATTGAATTTGGGAAGATTAATATAATTTATTGACAATTAAAATAGAGTAGGATAGTGAGAAACAAAAAAGAAACTAAAACTACTTTCTCTCCAACTTTCCCCCCAGTCCTTCTCAGGCTCCTTGTCTTCTTCACTCTCAAATCCTCTACATCCCCCTCTCCAAGGGATGGAGGGGATAGGGAGTGGGGGTTGCAGCCAGTTCATAAACCCTTGTCTCTGCCACTCCTTCCTTCTCACACTCCTCCCCTGCTGCAGCCTGGGGTCCCTCCCATGGAATCCAGTCCTGCACAAACTGCTCCAATATGGGTTGCCTCCATGGAGGAGTCCAGTCCTTCAGGAACAGACTGCTCCAGCATGAGGCCCCCATGGGTGACAGATCCTGCCAGCAAACCTGCTTATGCAGGGCCTCCTCCCCATGGGCTGCAGCTCCCTTCAGGACACACTCACCCACTGCGGCATGAATTCCCCCACGGTCTGGCTGCCTCAAGATCTCTGCTCCACCTGGACCTCCACAGGCTGCAGAGGCACAGCTGCCTCGCCATGGGCTGCAGGAGAATCTCAGCTCTGGTTCCTGCAGCACCTCCTCCTCTTCATTCTGCGCTGACCTTGGTGTCTGCAGAGTTTTTTCTCTGAAATTTTTTCTTACTCTGCTCTCCCACAGCTGCTGCACAGCATTTTTTTCTTTTTCTTAAATGTATTGCTGTGTGGGCTCTGCTTTGGCCAGTGGCTCCATTTCAGAGCTGGCTGGAACAGAATCTATCCAATATGAGGGTGACCCCAAGCCTCTTCTCACAGAAGTCACCCCTGCAGTGCCTATCCAACTCCCATCCTTGCCACATAAACATATTACATCATGTCATACCCTTTTTTACTGTCATACTTTAAAATATGTATTTGCCACTCACATGTATATGCAACTTGAAAATTATATATGCTAGTGAAATTCTCCAAAATGTTGTGTTTCTTCAGGTGGCTCATGACACAGGTGGGGCTTTAAGCTTTCTCAGTGTTCATAATTGCTATTCTTTGGAACATAAATAAACTATTTGGTAATTTTTCTTTAATTATTCTTTTCTGATAATTCTTTTCCATCCTTTCCCATTGCATCCAAACCTACTTCATCCCATCTTGCCTCATGCCATGATTGCCCTGAAGGTTTTTGCTGTGCAGACTTAGTTTTATGTCAGACACTTTCATTTTTCTGGAGCATTCTGCCTTTAACTTCTGAACTTTTCTTTCCATGAGTCTCACAAGATCTTCCCTTTATCCACCTCCTTTGTTATAACCCTGACCCTCCAGTATATTTTATATAAATAAAACAGTGCTCAGCCAAATAGATATAAAATGGCAGAATAAACATGATGATTCCTAGATAACAAACTTTCCTTTTACTGTGTTGGGTTTTTTTCAATTATAGCTTATATATATTTCCTCTTCTTTTTCTAATTTGAATTCCTAGACAAAGAACATTTGAAAGTTTTTTGTCCCAGCTTTTACGACTTATGAAAAGTAAATATATTTGATGATATAAAAGCACTGGGAGAGGTTCCAATCTAGTTGCAATGGTTTTCCTTCCTGTGGCTGATTCTAGTCTCTTCTATTCCTTCATATTGTTGTACTTTCTGCTGGCTTTTTTTTTTTTTTAATACTTTACTATCTGTTCATTAAGAATGTTTGAGCAGAGCAAAACAAATTCAATTGTACATGATCTTCCAAATCTGCTATCTTTGTTTTAACAGAACATCTTTTCAAACTAAAAATATCCTGAGTGATGTAGGTCCATTATCCATGAGATAAGCTTATTTCTTAACTGATCTCATACATAGAGTATGTGCAAATAATACTCGCATGGCTTAGTACATCGTTGTTTAGAGTGGGTTTTTTAGATTTAGAGCTTGCCATGATTTCATGGCAAGGAAAAATGAGTTTGTTTATCTTTCTGATTACAAGTAAATAAATAGGGAGTTATCCTCATCATTTTTTTTTGTTGAAGTTCTCCCAAGTGACGCACATTAAGTCAGAGGCTGTATAGCAGTGCAATGCCAGAGCATGGAGATAATTCAGCAAATTAAATTTTTACCAATGAAATGGATATTTTTTATTTAGTCTGCATGCTTATAAGTTCAGGAAAACAACTCATTAGCACTATTTATTAAGAGAAGATGAATGGTCTGAAGGTGGAAACAACTATAGCATGGAAGTAATGCTCAAATGCTTTGGAAGAGTTAAAAAAAATAAGCATTCTCTACTTTTCAAAGTACTGTGTATGTCTTGAGACATGAATTTCACAAAAGGTGCTAAGTGCTTTAAGTGGTTTAATATATTCTAATGGAGACAGTGAACTGTGAAAGAAAACTTCTCTGAAATGAATGAAAACCAAGTGTATTCATTTTCACAGATGTTGCTAAAAACATCTGTTACTTAAAGCTGCATCAGCTTTAATTGGATACTATTCTTAACTCTCTCCCACTCTTCATTTTCCTAATAGTTGATTTCACTAGGTATTGATTTATGTGTGTAGAAACTCAGTAATATATGACATTGCTATACACTGCTAAGTTTTTAGAAATGCGCGGGTGTTTTATCACTTGTATCTTGCAAAGCAAAATCTATACATGCACAAGAGGGCTCTGGTCAAATGGGTTCACACAGATGATCCCTCTGAAGTTTGAGTGTTTAACCCCTTCGTAGGGGCCATATGGAGGCTGAGTCAGAAGCCTGAACTCTTTAACAGAATTGCCACGTACTCTGATGGCTAATGGAAATGATAAATGAATAATTACCTTCTCTTTTTGCTACCTGGTATGGGAAGCAATGCAACAAGTCTCCTCATTTCTTTTACAATGTTTGGGACAATGTTTTGTTTCCAGGTGGCATGTCCACAGGTCTGGTATCAGCAGATCAGTGAGCTAGGATTCATGAGGAGCAGTGTCACCTGCGTCAAGGCAGGAGACCAAAGTAGCCAGTCCCTGAGGAAGACAAAGTAAAATAAGATAGTCCATAAAATGAAATAGAGAGAATATCTAACAGGTTTTGTGTATAGTTTCCTACCTTCCCAAAGCCAAAATACTACCCATATTTGTGCTTTTCTAAGGTTACATTACTAGTGGATCCTTCTCTGAATTTCGATTTCTTTCTCCTTTTTTTGTCCCTATATTCTAGCTTCAAGAAAATATACAGTGTTTATAAGTGAATGGATTGTCCAAGTTTTTATGTTCATGACAATCTCTATGCCCAGCAGGTCTCATTCAGCTACATTTTGCAAGGGCTCACTGCTTCTTAATGTTTCACAATGTAAGCTGTAACTCAACAGCTTATTTTCCTCCTGGCTGCATTTCATCTCCCTTCAGTTCTACATGCCCACCTCTTTTCTTTTGGAACCTCTGCTCTCTCATCAGCACTTCTACTGTTTGTAACGTAGCTGAAATGATGGCCTTAGATTTTATTTGCTTTATTCTGTTTGCCCCTCCACAAAAGATAGCTTTTCTGATACACCACCAAAACTACTTTTGTGTTTCACAAGGGGGCCAACATCATCTGATACAGCTGCTGCCTTCAAGTCTCTTCAGATTAAATCACATTAATTTACTGCAGGATCATTACAAAGCCATTCATGGATGCTTGTGTACTCAGAAATCACATTTACCAGCTAACTGAATGGATGAATGTAGAGGAAATTACAACTTTCTTCTCTGAAATCATAGGCCTCTTCCACTTAAACAACAAGAGAATTTCTACTAGCTGAGGGCTATTAGAAGGCATACACTAGAGCTCCACATCATGTCTGTAATGCCTCAAACCATGTAAAGTACACTGTTGTAAAATTTTATTAAAAATCTCATTCTTGGTAGAGACTTCTATTCAAAATTACAAAACACCATCACATTATCACAATGAAGATGGAATACAGCAAAAACCAGAAACAAACAATAGAGGTTAAAGAGGAAGGATTGAAGGAAGATTAGAAGAGCCAAATATATGAGATTTCAATAAAATGGGACTGCAGGATCACATGATTGTTCTCTACATTTATCTGAAGGGCTTCAGGAGCAGAAAATTATTTCTGTGTAGTACAGGAGGAAGTACACATGAGAACAGTTAGACAAAATAAACCAAACCCCACAACAGTACCCAAATGGAGTTCAAAGGTTTTGATGCTTTTTCAAGCAGCAAACCGTTTAACAGAAAAAGATCCACTACAATGTCTCTAATGAGTTATATACTCTGCAAAAAATTCAGGAAACATCTGTTTTTCTACTCATAATTATATTTTATTCAGTGATTTTGAATAAACATTGAAGTGTTTTCCCAATTGTTATAGAGGACTTTGGAAACAAACCTGAACAAAGCACCAAATATAGCAGGGATAGAATGCATACTGTCAGTGCACTAGGTTATACGATTTAATAAATCTATTCCACTATTGATTTCCATTGAGCTCTGATTTCTCACGGAATTTGAGTTGTTTTGTAGATTTGATTTCTCATATTACTTCAATGGAACCCAGCTGAAACTTGCAATTAAGAGTTTTTCTGGGGTTTTTTGGCTGTGTTTGGATTCAAATAATAAACGGTGATGATAACAGCACTGAGATGTTTGGATAAATTCTGTGAAATACAATGTACATTTTTCATCTTGTTTTCCTTCCTGGTCAGTCAGAAGAATCAGAAGCAATTAAAAGCTCATTGTTCCAGTGCAGTAACTCTCCAAGACCAGGAGTGCTTAACTCTTGAAGGAACACTTTACAGGAGGTTTGAGCTGTCTGCAGCTCTCCTCAGGAACCAATTAACTGGTAGAAATCTGTTAAATCATTGATTGAGTGTTATAAATAAATATATAGGATGGTTAGTACAGTATTTTTTAAAAGACTTTCTTTCATTATCTATATGATACACAAATAGGTATTATTAAGTATCCTTAAGTAGTTTTGCTGCTTAATATTATAGAATGGTTTGGATTGGAAACGATCTCTTAAGGTCATCTAGTTAAACTCCCCTGCAGAGACACCTTCAACGAGATCAGATTGCTCAGAGCCCCATCCAGCCTGGTCTTGAATGTCTCTGGGGATGTGTTATCCACCGTATCTCCAGGCACCCTGTTCCAGTGTTTCACCACCCTCATCATAAAAATTTTTTTCCTATATCCAGTCTAAATCTACCTACCCTAATTTAATTTAAAGCCATTACTCCTTGACCCATTGCAGCAAGCTCTACTAAAAAACAGGTTCCCATCTCTTTTATGAGCACCTTTAAGTACTGAAAGGACAAAATAAGGTTTTCTTGGAGTCTTCTTCAGGATGAACAACCCCAACTCTTCCAGCCTTTCTTCATAGCACAGATGTTTCATCCCTCTGATCATCTTATTGTCCCTCCTCTGGACCTGTTCTAACAGGTCCATGTGTTTCCCATGCTGGGACCCCAGAGCTGGATGCAGCACTCCAGGTGGAGTCTTGCCAGAGCAGAGTAGGGGGGCAGAATCCCCTCCCTCGCCCTGCTGGTCACACTGCTTTGGATGTGGCTCAGGATGTGTTTGTTTTTCTGGGCTGCAAACACACACTGCCAGCTCATGTCCAGCTTTTCATCCACCAGTATTTCATCCATCAAGTCTTTCTCAGCAGGTCTGCTCTCAGTTCCTTCAGCCTCTTGCTTGTATTGATACTGGGGGCTGCCCTGACCCAGGTTCAGGACCTTGAACCTGGCTTTGTTGTCTCTCATAAAGTTCACATGGTCCCACCTCTCAAGCTTGACCAGATCCCTCTGGATGGCATCCTGTCCCTCATGTGTGTCAACCCCACCACTCAGCTTGGTGTCATCTGCAACTTACTGAGGGTGCACTCTTTGCTATTGTCTATGTCTTTGATCAGGATATTAAACAGTACTGGTCCTAGTGTGGGCTCCTGGGAGCCACCACTCGTCTCTGATCTTCATCTGGATGTTAAGACGTTGACCACTAATCTCTGGATGTGATCATCCAACCAATTTCCTATACACTGAATGGTCCACCCATCAAATCCATACTTTTCCACTTTAGAGAGAAGGATGTTGTGGGACACTGAGTCCAGAGAGATGATCTATGTAGCTCTTCCCTTGTCCACTGAAGTCCCTGCATCATAACTTGTACTGCTGTGGCTGACAGTAGAGGCAAAGACACTCAAAGATTCATTATACAACCATATAAAAAAAAATAACCCATCTCTTCCCAGGGTATAGAATATAATTGGTTTCCAGCATGTAAAAGGTAGAACAAAATATGAAGCACTCTGGGATGAGGAGATAATTTTAAAAGATGGAGAAGCTGGCAGAAATGCAGAAGACACAGGTCAGCAGTTGTCTAATACAAAACAGGAGTGAACTGTTGACTCATGACAGTGACAGGGATTGAGAAAGAACCCAGTGGCATCTTGGGAAGTTGATGCTGATCTTTTTCCATGCCAAGAGGGTAGAATGGGAAAATTGACTGAATTTGAAGTAGCTGACAGAGCAAAATTTGGAACAAGAAAAATCATAGGCACACACCCCAATCCAGAAGGGAAGAAGAATAATTAGAATATAGCATTACAGCACCAGCTGTGGAACAGCAGGGAGATGTCTCTTAACTTAGTCATAAAATCCACCAGACATAGGTAATTGATTTCATAGAAATATTGCTAAGCAAGCTACTGAAGAAGCATATTTCTTTTTATATGTATGAGTAGCTTTATTATAAATCCTGTAGGATTCTTGAGATTCATTAAAAGGGAGGATCTGTAGATCTTTTTAAAGACCATCTGTTTTGATTCTGGGATCATCACCTTGTCAGGTTATGAAGAACACTGTGTTCAGTAGAAAATAACAAATACAGTATTAAAATTCATAGGATGTATTTTTCTGATTAATAATGCAGATGCCTTACTTTCCTGATTTTAAAATCTGTTTCAGGGAACAATTGAAGTCTTTCATTCCATTTTAAAGATTTTTTTTTTCCTTTGAAGATTGCTGTCTTGAAACCAAGAAAGTTTTTCTGCAGTTCTAAGCTCTGATTAATATTTTTTCCTCCAAATCAGGGATCCTGCCCCCTTCTATTTGATTTATTATTTGTCTATTTAGAAATCTGACTTGAACACCTTACATTGCAATATTTTCAGAACTGTCATAACTTTTTGATTTATGCAATGTAGGCTATATGATTTGTGCAAAATACATCAACATTATTTTTGAGGTTTCTTTCCAAACTGCAGAAATATAAAAGACTTTGATGTTTTTGCAAAACATTACTGAAGCAATTATATTTTGTTGCAATTAATTTTTATTAAGGCAGAATAAACATCAAACTTTGAAACTTTTCAAGTCAAAATATGCTTTAAATGTAACAGTTCAATACTTGAATTATACAAAGGAATCTTGGAGGGGCAGTAGGGAATCTCAGCTCATGGTTTGCATATGGGCACAACATATTTCTCATTAATGTTAATTGGATTTATAAGCCTGCATCAAAGGAAGAATATAGGCTTAAAAGTAACTTTCAGTCATGCTCAGATCTCACTCCTTCTTTGGCATTCTGCACATTTTTCTGGAGTTTTTCTCAAACTCTGTTTTGAGCTAGACAGAAGTTTACTGTGGATTATAATGATGCATCATTTAATCCATTTATCAAGGTCAGCATAACTAGTCTACTTACATAGAAACCTCTGTTCTTTCCTAACAATATTCTGCATGCTCTGTAATGAATCACCTGAAGGAGTTTTCTGTTACATTAAGAAATAAAAAGATTTCTGTGCATTTTCCCTGAAACCACTGCCACTCTAGTTTGATTAGAAGCAAAAGAAAACAGATAGGTGGCTTCCTCAGCACCTTGTAGCCCAATATCCTATCCCCTGCAGCTTTTTCTTTCAAGACTGGAGACTGGGAAAAGGTTTCATTAATTAGTTCTTCTAACACAATAACTTAGTTATTTTAATACATATTTCTTCAAACAAATGATGTAAACCAGCAATGCATCTCAGTGGGACTATGGTGAAGTCTCCATTTTATACATCTCTATCTGTAATTACATGAGTGCATTATGAATCTGAAGTAGTAAGGATTGTATCACTATTTATATTGATATCTATTTATACACCTTGGGCAAAGAGAAACTGATTTTTCTCCTGATTCCAGGAGGAGAGTGAAACAATGGCACTTGCTGATGCTCCCTTTAGCTGACTATCAGCAAACAGCTTCCCACTAGTAATCAGTTGTACAATGGCAGGGAGGATGAGAATTCTTTGCTGGCAACTGCTGACCCACAGCTGCAATTAGGGCTTTGCAAGCATCAGACAATCCTGAAATCAGAGTAGGATAATGAGAAATAAAACCAAATCTGAACCCCCCCACCTCCTCTTTTTTCCTGGGCTCATCTTCACTCCTGAATTCTCTACCTTCTTCCCCCCAATGGTGCAGGAGGACACGGAATGGGGTCTGTGGTCGGTTCATCACATGTTGTCTCTTCCAGTCCTTCCTCCTTAGGGGGAGGACTCCTCACACCCTTCCCCTGCTCCAGTGTGGGGGTCTCTCCCACATGAGACAATTTCTCCGGCTGAGTACTTCCCATAGGCTGTAGTTCTTTACACCCTTCTCCAGCACGGGTCCGTTTCCAGAGGGTGTAGTCCTTCAGGAACAAACAGCCAGAACATGCATCCCCCATGGGGTCACATAGTCCATGAGGCCATAGGTTCTGCCAGGAGCCTGTTCTAGCATGGTCTTCTCATGGCGTCACAGCCTCCTTTGAGCATGCACCTGCTCTTTTGTGGGGTCTTCCATGGGCTGCAGATAGCTCTCTCTTCCACCGTGGAGCTCCATGGGCTGCAGGGGCATAACTGCCTCACCGTGGTCTTCAACACAGGCTGTGGGGGAATCTCAGCTTTGGCTCCTGGAACACCTCCTGCCCCTCCTTCTGCACTGACCTTGGTGTCCGCAGGGTTGTTCCTCTCTCATATTCTCCCTCCTTCTTTCTCTGGCTACAGTTTCTCCTGAATAATAACTTTTTTCCTTTTTATGTATGCCTAACCCAGAGGTGCTACCACCATCATTGATGGGTTCAGCCCAGGCCAGTGGCAGGTCCATCTTGGAGCCAACTGCATTGGCTCGATTGGACATAGGGGGAGCTTCCGGTAGTTGCTCACTGAAGCCACTCCTGTAGCCTCCCCACAGGAAGAAGCATCCCCAGGAAACACTTATACTAGTGGGCTGTCTGGGGCTCTAAGCTGTGGTAAGTCTTAATCAGTGTGATTCCTTCCTTATTTATTTTTATAAAACAAAAACTGGTCTTCCAATGTATTTCTTGCAAAATATTCTCCTGAACTACAGACATTTGTTCAAAGAGAATAAGAAGAGAGTATATATAATGCATGATATTTGTTGTAGAATGCAGCACAATTATGTAAGTAGACATTAAAATATTTACTGCATCATACAGTACTCTGTTCCTTTGTTGGGGATTAGGAAAAGGATTAGACCTTCTTCCTTTCCATTGTAGATCTAATTTTGATTAATTTATGCTTTCAGTATATCTGGAATGTAGTCAATCAAGGGCTAAACAAAAAGCCACTATTTATTCAATCCATCCTGCATTCTTTATGTACCATAATCAAATGAATACACGTCATACTTCTTTCCGACAATCCTCCAAATTGCTGAGCACCTTCTCTTGTTCTGATAACAATTGATCCTTGACTCTTTGGTGGCTTTGGGTCTCATTATAGCTTTTGGTCTTCATTATAGCTTGTGCTTTAAAAGCTGAGTTGGTAGGAAAACAGATTAAATTCACAGTTAGTATTTGGACACCTTCTTGGCAAACTTCAGTGTTATTGTAATTAATAATTCTCAAGTCTTGCTATATTAAATGCTCAGTTGCCAGAAGAGCTTCTATGCAATTTAATTTTTCTTCTGCATTGGTGAGACTTTCAATTTTTGTTTATTTATCATCATAGTCACAAGAATTTTAAAAAAAAATTAAAATAAACGGGTTCCATGCTAATCTGGCTGACCGACTTATAGATATACATTTTTGCTTCCCCCATCCCCTTAGAATTTCATATAAATTTAAATTTTTTTCACTTACATTTTAAAAGAAGCACAATTTAGACACTGTGCAAAACAGTTTTCAAAGTTAGGACTACAAGGCAGGGAATAGACAGGATAAGAGCCTTTGTATAAAGGTGAAGTACAGTGTTACAGTAAAGACGGCACAGATGTGCACCTCAAGATCAAAAAGAAAAAAATATGATGGTAAAGGGAGAATTGTTGGTTTAATGTCCATGAAGATTTCTTCCCAAGGTGCACCAGTGCATCTGTTGTACGTTTGCCCATATTTTTACTGACAGCTTAGAGATATTTATGCAGGTGAGCATCTGTAGATAGGATGCTAGCAGGCAACTGCGAGGTGAAATAAAGTGGTGAGATGCTGGTATCATAGCTACATATTTAACATAGTAATAAATAATGTAGAAAATAAAAGTTTGTCAGATATTAGACAGCAGGATCTCCTCTCTCCCCATGGAACTTTGATAGCATTTATTTCCCAAACATTCCAATTTTTGCAGTAGTCTAAAAAACAACCATTGGGAAGATTCTGTCCATCTGTACAGAAGATATCAATGGCAATACTGGCTTTTTTTTTAATGCTTATTATCAATTTTATTGGTGAAATACTAAAAGAATCTAAGTTATGAAATACCTTCCAAACATTAGATTCAGGCAGAAATGATGTTATTTTTAGCTAACGTAAGATAAATAACAATGTGTTATTCTCTTGATATGATCTTCCATCTCGTCTTGTGGGAAAGGACAGGGAATCATTTAAACCACAGAATGGAAGTTCATTCAGCTCCTCTTCTCTTTTTAAAGGATGACAGAAACTTATATATAATTTCATCACATACTTCTGCAGTCAACAGCACCTTCACTGCTGAAAACTGACCTTCATTTCTCTCACTGAACACCATCATAAATCCATTTCACTGCTTGATATGGTTGGTTGAATTACAAATTATTGCCTTATTGCCTCTGGTTTCAGGCAATGTTATGGTCAGCCTAGGTGCCATATCTGGGCATCTCTGTCTCACAGGTGGTTGTCACAATAAATCCAGAATGATTAAATAGGTTATTTAAAGTATATAGACTGTTTTATGCATACTGACCTACAATATAATAATAAGGTAATAAAATGTAGTACAAGTTGAACTTAAGACCTGTTTCCATATCATGATATTGTTTAATGTGAACACATGTAAATGTTGTAAGAACATGACCTACAGGTCTATTTCAACAACATCTCTCCAGGAGCCGGTGCTGTGCTGCTGTCCTTGCTGTACTTTCTGGAGCACACCTACTGTTTGGGGTAGGGGTAATAATTTAAATTTTAAGGGCTTTTAATATCTTGAGTAGAATTCTATGTCACAGTTTCAAAAATAATGACATAATTATTGCCTTCTACTAAATTCTGTATATTTTTAAATTAACTTCTGATTAGCATTTTCAATCCATGGGCTTTCTGCTGCTTTTTCTTTATCTTGGGTGTACTTGCTTCAATGAAAGAAAACTCTGGTAGGAAGATCATAAATCCTATGACTTTGAAGACCAAAATTCTCTTCCCTGCATCACAATTTGCTGCAAGTATGACTTAGGCAAGTTTGTTCTTTGATTTCTCTCCCAGAAAAATTCATTATGTCAGTATTATTCCACTTTACATGACTATTGCTCATATATACTCATTTTGCACATTCACTCAGACACCTTCATATAGAAATGCTAAGATTATTTAAGAGAAAAATGCTTTTTTGTGTGAAAATTACAATAACAACTATATATGTAAAAGCATTTCTTATAGAAGGAGTGTTTGTACTTTCCCAGATGGTGGAGGATGTTTTTGGTAGGCCTAGAAACACCCTTATTCTTGCTCTTTTTCTCATTAATTCTTCTCAGAGGCGTACAAACTGGAAGACCTCTGCCTGCAGTATTTGCATTGCTTTTGCACACAGGAACTGTAGAATCAGACTAAAATCCTACTGAAAAAGGCACTGAACACACAGCTATTGAAAAAGAATGTCCTGAGATTGGTTGGTCCTTGTGATTATCTAGTACATTCCACAGAACCTCTACAAATGTTCAGTTAGAGTCTTTACAATCCTATAATATGTTTACAAATAAGAGTTGAATGGAGATGTTTTGAACATTTTTAATCAGATTTTTCATCTGAGTGAACCTTGCATTTCAATGACCCTGGATAAAAATCAAGATTTCCTGTGCTGACAACCTGTCCTTGCGTGAACAATCTTTTCTTTTTAAAGCCCTCTTAACTGTGCTGAAGATAAGACACGCAACAAACTGCTGCCAGGAAATTCAGAAACACTTTTGTTGGTTTTTGCTGTTGTTGCTTTTTCCTTAAATTATTTCTAAATGGGTAGTGTACATAAATTTCACAGACTTCTTGCAAGAGATTTTTATGCATTCTTAAGAACATAATTGAAATGTCACAATCTTGTTTTAAAATGCTTGCTGATCATTTTAAAAGCCAGCAATTATACTTATAATATATTTTATATTGATCTTGGAGAAAGAAAAACAGGTTCAAACTTATGAACTAAACTTCTATGCTATTCCACACCTGTTCAATAGTCAAAAGGATTTTCTCCTAACTGCAGAAATTTTTTTACCCTTAATCATACAGAGCCCCACCCTGGACCTCCATGGGCTGCAGAGGCACAGCTGCCTCGCCATGATGTTCCCCACAGGCTGCAGGGGAATCTCTGCTCCGGCACCTGGAGCACTTCTTCTTCACCAGTGTCTGCTGAGTTGTTTCTCTCACATATTCTCTCTACTGTCTTCAGCTGCAGTTGCATCCAGCCCTTATCCCACAGGTGCCACCATTGTCTCTGACAGGTTCAGCCTTGGCCGTGGCAGGTCTGTCTTGGAGCTGGATGGCACTGGCTCTCTCAGACATGGGGGAGTTTCCTGACAGCTGGTCACAGAATCCAGCCCATGCAAACCCAACACATTAATGTCCAACAAATTTAATATCAAACTATTTAGTATCTGATGATTAAAGAAAAGAAAAAGAATTTGTCACATCTCTACACTTTATAATATATTTAAATAGAAACTATAGAAAACCTCTCCCTTTTTACTTTCTTATCTCTCCCTAATATAGATTCCTCAGTTCTTTAGGACTTTTGAAAGTTCTCCCTGTTTGTTTGGGTTTTTAAATTATTTTTTTTTAAATTTTAAACAAACCAGCAGATCTCTGATTAAATAAGCAATTATTTAACGAAAGCAGAAAGAATAGGACTGCTTAAAAACAATAAATCACACCCCCCAGAAATACAAGCAAGCTTTATGGATTGATATCTGGGATATGTTAATTGATGTGCTCTCTAGTGGATTTTAAGAACATGCAGATAATTCTATCTAAAATGAAAGCATGTGTCATTATCTCCAAGAGTTCCCAGAAGCCCAGTAACGGTGCTAAATGACAGCACAGTGTGAATGTGAAGCAGCTGGGAATAGCTGTTTAATACTACCACTCTAGGCAAACAACATAACAAGAACCTGTTCAATTCAGAAAATGTCCGTTGCATTTTCTGTTTATTTTTCTGTGTCATTAAAAAAAAAAAAAAAGTAGTAAAAACTCCAACCTCCTCACCTCTCTTCTTGCATCCTGGCATTACAAGGCCTTTGTCATCTGCAGTTTTCATGTTGCAGAAATAATTCATCTTGCTCTTTTATGTCTTGCTGACACAGGCATCAATGTGTGCTACATTATTAAACCAGTTGTCTCACTTGACTGGACTTTAAGACAGAATTCTCTTGTAGCCAAGTGAAAAATACTTCACCTCAGAGGAGAAGATCTGTCCACTTGACTGTGTGTGAAATATGTGCTGGAATAAATGCAGCTGCTGAGACTGCCTAGCTGATGATTCTTTGTGCTGCTGTGTTGTGCTTGTGATGTCTGCCAAAGAACTGGAAACCTTCCTAAGGTCAAACAAGCATCATGGAAAGCAGAAAAGAGTAAGCTTAGATGCTTGTCTGACAGATGCTTCTCTCTGAACTGATTTTCAAAGACATTTTCTATCTGAAAGCTCTCTTTTGCTGGCTGCTTTATGCCGCTTAAACACTTTTAGTGGCCGTCCTCAAGAAACATGGTGAGGGATGGAGGTCACCAGGGAACTAAGGAAGGGCCGAGGAGATTACATAGAGCTAAGAATCATCCCTCAGATGACTGAAACTTTAGGAAGAATGGGTAGCTGAGAGAGGGTGTGGTGTCATGTTGCTTGGGGCATGAGGGGTACTTACCGTCGATTTCCAGCAAGTTATATATTGCTTCAAGTATTAGCTGAAAAACAAAATGAAAGTTTCAGAGATAGGTAAAGATTTTGGAGACATATAAATTATTAATTTATATTATTCCCTTGACCACCACAAGTTTTACATCTACTCATTTGGGAAGGGTCACCCTTTGCCTACTTACTGAGGTCTTCCTCTTGAGTTTACTCAGTGGTTTGCGTAAATATTTACAAACTGACTTCTGTGTCCTCTTCATTTCATGTAGCAGAGAAAAATGAAAGGAAGGATAAAACCTATTTTCCTTCATAATAAGTTCACTAAAAGAAAATGAGGAGACACGCTGTGCATGTGGAATAGTAAATATTCCTCCAAGAGGTCTCATGGCAAGATAACATGAAGGGATAAATAAAGACTGAAGTGTGACTTTTCCTTTTTTAATAGAAAGCTGGAGAATTGTTTATCTATTAGTATTGACGGACAGGTGAACATTTTCCTGCATGTAAGGAATTGAGTAGTTTCTTCTGGTTTTGGATGGCACTGAAATAATTGTATGCATTTCTGTGCTGTTTTGTTGTTGCTGCTCCAGATGTGGTATCTAGGGGCTGGTATGGTCCTGCTGTGACCAGAACTGCAAAGAAAAAAAAGCCTAAACCACAAGCACTGGCTCCCTACTTGGCTGTACTTCATCCTGCAACCCGTGTGGAAGATAGATAAGACTCCTGCTCTCTCACTGTTTTAGTGATAAGCTAATGTTACACATCTGCTGGTGAAAAACCTGTTAAACAAGGCATGTTAAATATTCTGCATGTGTGTGTCAAGATTTATACTGTCTCTGGAACCTGAAATTTTTACAAGGAAGCAGGTCCTTGGGCTTATGTAGAAATAATCTCATCCCTGTCCTGCTTTGAACAAAGCTATGCTGAAGTTCTGGGTGGCACCAAGGAAGATGCATGTTTGGATCAATGTGGAACTCAGTGGATTTTGGTTGTGAAGTGTTAGTAAAAACATGGAGTTCGTATGTCTCTCTTCAGCTTTCTCACTGTCATCCTTTGCCAGTAGACCCCTTGCCAGGAATTCCCAGCTATGCTTTGAGGAGTAAAGTACCAAACACCACTGTACCACTCAAACAGGCTTGGTAACACCTCACTACTGGAACAAGTGAGGACAAGAGTATGCTTGGATGCCCCTCTGAAAACTGTTCTTTTAGGCAGGCATTGGCACTGCTTTCCACACAAGTGAATTCCTAAGTAGTGTGTGCAGTTTCTGGTGTTTCTCAGATTTGGGGTAGGATTTATTTGACTTGCTGATGAGCTATTAAAAATTATTTTTTTCTTTCGTTTAGTAGGTTGTTAAATGTGAGATGGAATGTTGCATAGTCTCCAAGAGTGGAGATATGTTTAGGGCCTTCTATCCCTCACTGTTATCCCTCTTTTTGATTACTCTGCCTGTATTGATGGGAGGTAAAAGCAAATGTTAATTCAATGGACCTGCCACGCATTTAGCATGTGAACCTAGATAAAGTAATGAAATAACTCTGCTAATCTGGGCAGAAGAGGATTTTTTTCCACTCCCCCGATTCCATCTCATAACCTATCTTCTAAGTTGCCTTCAGCCAACAGTATTTTCTTGCTTTCCCAAATGTCTCTGTGGATGTTCTGTGTGCTCTGCTCTGGGTGCTGGCAGTAAAGAATTTACTCAGATTTTGCTCACTGAGCACCAGCTCCACAAAGCTATTAAAATCTGAGTCGGTTTCTACTCTTAACTCCCTCCTGGTCTTATAGACAGTGGTCATACTGTGTAGACCACCAGAACATAGTGGAAAAATATCCTGAAGTAATAAGCTGCTGAAAGATCAAAACCCTTCATTTTCCTAAAAATTTAATTGAATGAATTTAGTTCTTCTTAGGGCCATTTTCATACTTATCCAGTCCTCAGAGCAGCAGGCAGCAGGCATCAGTTAAGTCTGCACTGTAAATTGGAACAGTTTCACAGCATATGGTCACTTGGAGGAAATAAACTCTCCACTGATAGCCCTACAGTTCTCTTGAGCTAAATAATGTTAAATTTGACCTTGGTTAGTATTCTACAAAATGGCTACAAAGAATGAATAAGTTAAAAAAAGACCGGGCTCAAAAGTTAGTAGCCAATAGTTTCTATTCTACCTGAAGGCTGGTTACAGGTGAAGTTCCCCAGGGTCTATTCTGGGACCTTGTTTGTTTAATATCTTTATAAATTATTTGGAAACAGAATGGAGCCCCATGAAATTTGTAGATGACACCAAAACAGAGGGTGCAGTTCATATGCTTGAGGGCCCCATTGCCTTTCAGAACCAGACTAGACAAAGCCCCAGGTACGGTCTGAATTCAATTATTACCTTGCTTTGAACAGGGCATCCCAAGGTCCTCTGCAGCCTGAATGATTCCGGGATTCCAATGGCATTTTCCCCAAGGGATGTTGATTATAACTCTATGAAAGGGGACCAGCACTGTTATGAGCTGTTTATCTCACACAGTTCTTTGCAGTTACTTCTCAGGATGATTCAGAATGAGACCTTCAGCCTGAGAAACCGATACTTACTGAGTGTGATTTCCTAACAGATTTCCTAAGGAGCTGGGGACGCAGTCAGCCGTAGTCCCACACAGAACTTACAGCTTTGGTAAGGTGCCTCACTTGATTTTTTCTTTTTAAAACTTGTGTTAGAGTTGGGATTGATTATGATGACTAGGAAGTTAATGTCAAGTGATTTTAAAATGCTGACAAATATGTGTCTTTAAATTGTTATTTCTGTTTATAAATGTGGGCAGGTTTTTGGCCTATGAGAAAGACAGAGCATCTCTGAGCACATTGCCAGCTGGCAGCCCTTTCTGAATGCTTTCAGAATGAGCTTAATAATAGAAAACTAAATAATTCACGTGAAAATTATGACACTGTACCATCATTTGGGTAAACAGTTGCTGACAAAAATGGCAGAGCAGCTATGAGTTCCCTGCTGTCTACCTGTGATTGGAATTGAGTGAGTAGCAGAAGTTTCAAAGAATATTGATTTGACAATATTCATTGCTATGTTGTGCTCCCTGGATAAGAAGAGTGGAAAGCTCTTTGTGTACTTACTAGCCTGAATAATTTAAAAATAATATTGTTTTTCTATAATAATGAGCGCACATATTTGCATCTCAGATCCTGTTAGAGGCTACTTAGCATATAGAAGAATAATTTATAATAATTAAGAGAAACACTGATGTGAATCTAAAAGAAAAATAATAGTGACAAAGTTTATTTAATTTTTTAAGGTTCTCTACCCATTTAGGAGAGAATTTGACTGTGATGTGTGTCTGGGGGGTGAAATTTTGATAGCTAGGGTACTTAACTAATGGAACAATTTACATGAGTGTGAAAAATGATTGCCTGTTATCCCAAGACTTACAAAATAAAAAGATAATCTCAAAAGTTTTGTGCCACAGAATGCTTTTAAAAACTATCCAAGTAGATAACGACTGAGATTCTGTGGGGTGTCATGCTGTCTGATCAGACAGACAACCTATTGCCTTCTATCCTTTGTACTGTGCATCAAAAATACTTATGAAAAATAAATGTACTACTGCGATGTTCAATAGAAGTTAATTGTACAGTGAGGTATTTCCCGTGGCTACCTCTAAAGGGAGAACCAGCACACATTGAGTTAACAGGAGGAAGGAAATATTACCGGAGCATCGTAACTCCCTCCAAGGTCTTTCCAGATAACAGATGCTAGCCAGAGAAATGCCATGTGCGTTTCAAAAGGAAGACAGTCTGAACATTAGGAAGACTTTTACAAGCTTAGGCCAAGAATAATTTACAATGTGTTACTTGCCCGACTGATGTATATTATATGAAGCTATGATCTGAGCCTACTCCTGTTGTATCAGTATTCTGATTGCAAAAAATGATTGTCTTTCATTTGATGAGCGTTCCACTTAAATTTACATCAGAAGTCTTTAGCACTGGGCCTATGTTGTACGCAATACTGCTGAAAAGTGTTTGGTCAAATTAGGATGTGTCTTATCACTGTTTAACACTGGTTTTCAGTATGACACTGACGGAAATAGTATGCAGGCAGTGATTTCAGAAAAATAAAACTGGTTATGGTGAGCTCTATGGCAAAATGTCCCTAACACAGAGCTGTTCTGAGCCATTACTTTCTTGTTTAGAAGCTCATCCTGCACCACTATTTTGACAGAGAAAGCATGAAGGGGTGTAGGACAGAAGGAGGTCAGGGTAAGTGTGAATATGTACACCTTGGAGCTCAGTTTTATTGCATTTGGGAAGTCTCCTGGTGTCTGTTGAAATGTCTGTCCTGCCTGTGTTGAAGTTACGGAGGATATCATGGTTAGCAGAGGTGCAGCCCAAGCAAGGTCTAGTCTGCAAAATCTGGCTGTTTTCCCAGGTGTTTTTTACAGGTTTGACCTACAGTTCTGGTTGAAAATATAATTTCTGATTTTTAGTACCACAGAGAAAGAGACTTTTGTGAAATAGTGTCTTTTGAGCTGTATGTCTGGTTTGGTTGGTTTAGTTGTGGTATTGTTGCGGTTTTGTTTAGTTTGGTTTTCATTTTGTTTCTTCCACTGGTGGTCTTGGATTACAGAAGATTTTGTGGTTTGGATGGACCTCAAGTCCAGTATTTCATATCTGTTTGAAACAACTGAAGAACCTTAGATTTAGATCTTTGTAGTACAGAGATACTTTACGGACCTAAGTGGAAAAGGATTCTGAACTTAAATAAAATGAACAAATTTAAGAAGTTATATGACAAAGAAAGAGGTTTTCTGTTTCCATATAGCTATAGTAAAAACACCTATAGGGAGTTACTAAATTGTATATAGGCATGTCTATATGGCACTTGACATAATGAAATGGGACCTACAGACACCATGGATGTTTGTTATAAGTTTCTTAGCTATGCTCTTTGTTTTGCCTGTGTTGCATGCATACAGGGTCTAATAATGGTTTCTGATATAAAACTACAGAGATGGTGACATTCCAGTACATTGCAGCAGTATTTCAAGGGTCCAAACAGTACCATTTTTTGCCTTCTAAAATTTTCTGTTTGTTTATGATACATTTAAGTGACTTAAGTTAGTAGTATTAGCTCAGTGTGAAACTAGGAAAAGTGAATTTAGCACTTAGATGAGTGTACTTTCATGCAGTTTCTGAGACTATAAAAATGAGAATATGGGAAAATTTTGAATAAATTATTTTTTAAAAATACATTCTGTATCTTCTTACTAAAGAGATCAAATATTCAACAAAAATTGAGATGAATTTTTCTGAAAATTGAGATGGCTAATATTGGAGAGGGTAGAAATCCCATCATACATTTATGTGAATAATAAATAAAAGGTAATGGTCCATTATCACAAACACACTTTGAGAACAAAGAATGTTTTATTAGGTTTACCTTGTTATGTTATTATAGCTTTCTTTTGGGAAGGCCATTCAAGCATGTAACCACCAGTGGCTTTATAAAAGATAATAAAGTTTATTAGTGTAGTAATGGGCAATGAATAATATTTTAGAAATAGCAAATAGGCTGTAAAAAATTAGATAAGGTCAAAATTGTGTTATCAAAAGCTGTTGTGTCTTCTCTAAAAGAAAAAGGGCCTTTGCAGTCCAGTCTTCTTACCTAGCACAGTGTTTAATGGGTGAAAAAAGTAAAAAGCTACACAAATTACACTCAATAAAAAAAATAAAGGAATGGCATTTGGGTTATTATTCTGTAGGGATTTGCTGGTGACTTTGTTTCTGTGTTTGGTGACTTATTCTCATATCCTTGAAAGTAGTCTAGAACTTTGTATGTTTTATAAGGACCAGACAAACAACATTTTTGACACACTCAAAATAAGTTAGCAGCTTTCCTCGTGAGTGTTTCACATTCTTTCACTTGATTCCTTGCTCAGTATGAAGCAAGCACGCCATACTCAATGAACAGCACTCTGTAGACTGGATTCTATCATTTAATTCTTTTCTGTGGTCAGGTGACATTGAAGTTAGTGTTAACTCCCCCCCGAAGAGAATTCCATGATTTTTGAAGAAGTGTCAGGTCTCACAAAGAATTAATTATCTCTCAATTTCTTTTTCTTCCTCCATGTGGAAAAGCTTTCATAGAATATGAAAGAGATCTACAGTGGCCAGACATAGCAAAGGAGTATGAGGGGGCAGCGGCAGAATGCATCTTCACTTCTTCACTTCTCTCCAAGTCTCACCTTAGTGACCTGTTTTCAGCAGCTTATCTTGTCCTGTATTATGGTATCCTACAACTTGCCAGGTTTCACATATAGACTAACTGTACTTACTACACTTCCCCTTCTTCTGACATCTCATGCTGTGGATGCTTTTTGCAAGAGGCTGTTTAATGGATTTCTTGCCCCAGTAGGTTTTGCTGTTGTATTGTGGGCTGTCACTTTCCTGTTGCATACATGGTTCTGTTTTAAAGCAGTCGGTTTATAAAAACTCTATCCCTTATGCAAATAGGAACAGTGGTAATTGAAACAGTAGCAACAGATGAATACCAAAATCATTATTTTGTTAAAACCATAAAATTGATACTCTACACTCTGGAACACGGAGGGAAGAACATAGTAACAGCTCCCAACTTATATCTGAGCTCCTCTGTGAAATCGGAAGATGTGGTGGGGGGCCCTTGGTGAGATGCCAATAGCAAGTCCAGCAGTTTCTCTTGGCTCAGTTCTTCTCCCAGTATTTAAGTATCTAACAGTTTATTCCAGATGCGCAGGTGCCCTTAGAGTGGGAGCCTCTTTCACCCTGTTACCATTGTTCCATGCAGTGTGTTGACAGTTTGAGACCTGTTCTCTCTTTTTTATTACCTAAGGTAGTAGGAGCAAAGTAAGAATTATGTGGCAACTAGGATGTGTTGCATCCTTTTAGGATGAAGATATTTTAATATTTTCCAGAACATTTCAGCTATCACAATGGTATTGAGACCTGATGGTTCCTGTTAAATGAAGTACTAAATAAAACATCATTAGAGATGTCGACAATTTCAGGGGAATGGTAGAAGAATTCTGTGGTAAAACAATTCTTTTTGATTACTTTTTTTTTCTGATAAGTTTCTCAACACCAAAAAATAAGTCTGTGTTTCAGCTCCCAGCTTGGATAGCAGTAGCACATCTGCCCCCCTTACTGACCTGTTGTATAAACACATTAGATACCAGTGAGGCTGTCAAACAGTGCTGTGTGAAAAATAGGTGGCTGGCTGGTTTGTAGTTTTTTTTTTCCCTTGGCAAAATGAGAGGCTGAGATCTTTTTGGTTTCCCAGAGTACAGTTCTGTGATGCCTTGAGATGGAATATGCAGCAGTAGAAGAAGCTAGCAAGTAAGACAGATGGAAATTTGTCTCTGAAGCACCTGAAAGTTGTGGTGGAACAGAGAGCTGGCCTCAATAAAGATATAATGGAAATAATGCAAGAGGTTCTCACGTAAGCTTTATTTAAATAGGGAGAAAATGCAACAAAACCAAAAAGTTCATAAATACAGTAAAGCAAAACTAACCTAATCCTATATTTTAATCTCATTTTGATGAATACTTCTATTAAAAAGACTGTGGTGGGTTTTCTACTGGTCATGTACCAGCTTTCATAAAAAATGTATGGAAATTATAATGAAAATGCAACTAGATTTCAACCTGTTTCATTAGCAGCCCAGCTCCTGGGAACATTTGACCTAGATCTGCCTACTAATACACAAACTTCATAATGATTCAAGACAAATTTTCATAATGGATGATGTTCACTTTTGCACTGAGGCCTGAATACCACCTGTATCCATCTTAAATTCTGTCTTTTTAGACTTAAACAATGTTTGATTCAACTGCTGGTGCCTGAAGTTGATTTTTTTATATGGAACTGAATTTTTTTGATGTGAAGACAGCTGGTGGGATTTTTTGTTTAGTTGTGGGATTCCCTTTGTTGTTTTTTGTTTGTTTGTGTTTTTTTTTTCTTTCTTATTTGATAAAGATGCAGTAAACTTTCCATAGTGTGTACCTAGAATTTCTAATAGATGGGGGTTGGGGGATGAGAAAACCTTGAACAGATGTTTAGAGATTTGTGTGAACTAAGCTTTTTCAGCCAAACCACATTCACATCTGGTGATGAAAAATCTGTTGTGTGGACCTGAATTAATAAACACATGTGAATGAATAAACATGCATGGAAACACATGGCAAGGCTGCTTATCACCTACGGAGAGGCACTTGTCCTGATGGAAATTCCCGCCAGGGTACAAAATTGGGGAGGTGGATGCACTCTAGCTATCCACAGTAGCACTTTGGGAATTAGGTTTACATGGTAAACACTTTAGAAAGAGCTTATTTAAAATTCTTCTGACTTTCTTGTCTGTGGGAGTAGCACACTGTCTACATGCCGGCTGACTGACTGTCAGCCAGGGATAGGCTTGGTAATAAAAATAAATGATAATGAAAAATGCAGGGGTAACTGGCACAAAACATAGAGCTGGGGGAGGGCCTCTGCTGTGTATGCTGGCACCAGAGTGCTGCTTCATTACTGCAGGATCTGCAAGTGGAGAGTAATTTCAGTACTGGCATCTTAAAAATGTTTTTAATGAATGCCCATGAAAAAAGGGAGTCCAGAGTTGTGTTCATCTGTCTTCCTGTGTCAAAGACTACTTTTGAATTTGATGTCAGTTTCATGGCAGTGGAACTAAGGAATTTCCTAAAAGTAATGAGCTCCAAATCAGGAATTTTTGAGGGACATCTGGAAGAAAGCTGGTTATTGGGTTGTGTACATTGGGTTCATTCTGTAGATCTTTTGTTTGGGGAAAAAGGGCCCTACTGGACTATTATTGTGGCAATTTCATGAACCACAGGATCCATGATTTATGTTGAAAGCTATCATGGGGAACAAATAAGCAAACAAAAACCTGTATCCCAAATATATGTACATGTCATCAGGGAAAAGAATGAAGATTTAAAGAAGGAAAGGTGGCAGATTCTAAGTAAATTTAGAAATAACTGGAGAGTTGGTGAGATGGAAAGATATTCAGGCTATCTTAGAAATGTGATGTATGCAATAGAGTTCTAATGCCAAAAGAGATATCAGAGAGTTCTAAGTCCAAACGATGGAGAAGAGTAAGATTTTGTACACATAAGTGAAATCTTATGGAAGAAGAGAACTAGAGACAAATTAATAATTTTTTTCACGCATAGGCTGTATCACAGCTAGTGAGTAGTTTTGCAGTTTAATTTGCTGTTTTCTTCTTTGTGTTTTCATGTCTTCATATGTTTTTCTTAAAATTGTAGAATAATTGGACAATTCAGGCTGAAAAGGATGGCCGTCACCTAGCTTTGTTGGAAGCAGGTTAATCTAGGTCAGACTTCTCTAGGCTTGTCCATCTGTTTTCTGAGTGGTATCTCCAAGGATGGAGATTATGAATCCTTTGTGGACAAACTGGTCTAGTATTTGACCACACTTCTGCTGGAAGAGTTCTTCCTTACATGTAAATAGAATTTCCTGTTTTCCAGCCTGTTTCCTTTGTGTCTTTTCCTATCACTGATTACTTTAAAAAAATTTGCCTCTCTCATTTCTGTATCCTTCTATTCAATATTTATTGGTGGTTAAGAGCTTCTTTTATCCTTCTCAAGGCTGAAAAAACCCAGTTCTTTTGGCCTCTCCTCATAATTATTGCAGGTCTTTGTCCAGGTTCATGAAGTCTGGACAGATAAGGTGTGACAAAGATCAAGTGCACTACAGACCAAGCTGCCAGGTTTGTCCTGAGTTCAACCTTTCCTAAGTGTAGCAGAGTTAATTCCTAGCCGAAGATCAAAAGAAGTAAACAGGGACACAAAGAGCAATCTATTCCTCCGCTATTTTCCTTGCTGTTATGCATTTCTTAGGCACTGTTTAATTTAATAATATAGACGTGCCTGAGGTCCGCCCCCAGAAACACAACAAATGGATATTCTGTCATACTGCCAGAACAGTCCCTAGAAAGTTTTGGGCCTTTATGGTGTCAAATATTTGCCATGAACCAACTGTTCAGAACTTAGCCTGGGTCGGGAACCATTATCAATAGCTAGTCAAGACACCACTACACATCTTGGAATAGTGTTTGACAGGAACATGGACTGCTCTATGCATGCTGGCCACAGGGCTAGTGAATGGTCCCACGTACAAATAATTTGTTGGTGGAGATGTGACTCTAGACTTGACACTGCTACAGCAATTGAAGGTAGCTTCAGTCCAGTGTCAGAAATCTCTTCTGAAAAGTCATTGAAAGAGGGTAGTGAACTGGAGCATGTGGGAGTTGAGTGAAATTGAATGGGTAACACCAGGAAGGTATGCTTTGAAGAGAGCTACATAAATCTTTGTTTAGGCTTCTTTTAATGTCCATTTTTTTTTTCCACCAGAAAATTTCTTTCAGCTGAGCGGGAGGAAAGCAAAGGAAAGACAGGAGCAGCTGAACATTTAAGAGATTTCATGTTTCAGGGGATTTATAGCTTTCTACTAAAACTTTTTTTCCTTGCAATTGCCTCGTTGGCCACTAGGTTACATTGTTTTTGTATTTCAGCACAATTTCATGAGAAATCATGCACGTCAGGCAGAATAATCTTGATTCTCAAAATGCACAAGAGAGAAACAATCTATGCCTGATTTGCTTGATTTTTTTTGTCTACATTCAGATAATACTTAAATATTGAGGGTATGTGTAACAGAGCAGTCTAAAGCCCAGGCATTGGTTATGGAACTACCTTACAATCTATTTGTAAAGAAAGAATTCTGGAAATACTATGAGAAACAAGAAATTATCAATAATATATCAGAGTTGATTTGATATCCAGTATTATGATCTGATCACATCAGACCTGATGACTTACCCTGCTTGGAGCAAGAGGTTAGAGTGGAGATCTTCTGAGGTCCCTTCCACCTGAGTGATTCTGTGACTATCATAATTATTAGCTGCAGCCAAGTCTGCACAAATAGTGTAACAAAGGGAAATGACATATCACTTGGGAGCTGATTTTACGAGCTGTCTTCAAGTGCTAAGTGCTCTTAACTCTTACTGATTTTGACAGGTGGTGAGATAACTCTGCAAATTCATAGAATCACAGAATCATAGAATGGTTTGGGTCGGAAAGGACCTTTAAAGGTTATCTAGTCCAACCCCCTGCAATAAGCAGGGCCATCTTCAACTAGATCAAGTTGCTCAGGGCCCTGGCCAGCCTGACCTTGAATGTTTCCAGGGATGGGGCATCCACCACCTCACTGGGCAACCTGCCCCAGTGTTTCACCACCCTCAGCATAAAAAAATTCTTTCTTATATCTAGTCTAAATCTACCCAATTTTAGTTTAAAACTATTACTTCTTGTCCTATCACAACAGGCCCTGCTAAAATGTTTGTCCCCATCTTTCTTTCAAGCCCCTTCTAAGTACTAGAAAGTTGCTAAAAGGTTACCCCCGAGCCTTCTCTTCCCCAGGCTGAAAACCCCCAAATTTCTCAGCCTTTCTTTACAGAAGTGTTCCGATTCTCTGATAATTTTTGTGGCCTTTCTCTGGACATCCTCAATTCAGTAGACATTTAATTCATGAAGTACTCTCCCTCTAATTTCAGTGTGTGTCTAAAATTGAACTAAGTATAATGAAGAAGTATCAAACTCTCCAACTAAGGACTTTCCTGAAAGCAGTTCCAGCTGTGGTAAATGGAGAGTGTTCAGATTGATTATGGGAAAAAGTTACTGATGGGCATTTAATTCTCCATGAATCACCAAGCTGGGGAGGCAGTGGGTTAGTGGAGATGATATAGTTATATAAAATATATATATCACGGTAGGTACCACCTGATTATCATGGACAAATCCAGCTTCTCTGTACTTGCTAGGTCTTTAGACAGAGATTGAGGCATCTGAGAACCAGAGGTTTTTGCTACTTACAGCCTTGTTGACAGAACAGATAACATAACCTACCCAGAGGGAATTTTCCTTCAAATATCCAGTTATGTTTTGATTCAGAGACATTTACAACCTTGTTGTGGTTTAACTGCAGCCAGCAGCCAAGCCCCACACAGCCACTTGCTCACTCCCCCACCAGCAGGACCGGGGAGAAAATTGGAAGGGTAAAAGCTGGAAAAGTCATGAGCTGAGATAAAGAGAGTTTAATAGGGAAAGCAAAAGCCACATACACAAGCAAAGCAAAGAATTAAGTCACTGCTTCCTATGGGCAGGCAGGTGCTCAGTCATCTCCAGGAGAGCAGGGCTGATTTACATGTGACAGTGACTTGGGAAGACAAATGCCATCACTCCAAACATCCCCCCCTTTCCTTTTTCTTCCTCCCACTTTATACACTGAGCATGATGTCACAATGTTTGGAATATCCCTTTGGTCAGTTTGGGTCACCTGTCCTGGCTGTGTCTCCTCCCACCCTCCCATGCACCCCCAACTTCCTTGCCCGTGTGGCAGTACCAAAAGTAGGAAAGGCCTTGGCTCTGTGTAAGCCCTGCTCAGCAATAACAAATTATCAGCTCTGTGTTCAGCACAAATCCAAAACATAGTCCTGTACTAGCCGCTGTGAAGGCAATTAATTCTACCCCAGCTGAAACCAGCACAAAGCTGAACCACAGAAAACCTATGCAAAATATCCTGGTTAGTATACATGTCAAAAATAGTAATTTTAACTAGTAATAGATTTTGATTGCAGGAATAAAATAAAACACAGAGTTCAGTGGCTGGTGGAGTGTCACACAAAGTTGTTTTCTCAGAGGCTGTAGGTTGGCAGCCCTTCATTCAGTGGCGTCACAGTCCACTTTCCTTCTTCAGGTTAATCATTCCTGACACTCTTCCGTCTCTTCTCACTTTTGCACCTACCACAATTTGTGCAGCTGGAGTAAGTTGTATCAGATGATGATCAGTTAAAACCTGTTTCCTGAGTTATTTTTAACCCGGCCAGTTCTCTGATTCACTGCTCAGCTGCACAGATACTGGTACAACTGCGTGGGCAGTGCTGAGATAAGGTAGGAGCCTGTCATCAGAGGGGGAAAAGGTGAAGCCAGTAAAGCAGAGATACTTTACAGCAAAAAAAATCTTTTTGAATGACAGCCTGAAAATGTGGTTCAATGGTGGTTTAAAGCAAATTGAAGAAGAACTTGGATGGTTCTAATGTTTTTTTAATAGCAAAGAAGTATAACTCAGCTAGTGGCATGAGTTTATTCTGGTGGCTCATGGTGCAGTCATGCAAAGGAGGAGGAGGAATGCTCTGCTTTGGAACAGATGTTATCAGGATAAACTCCCATGGAACCGTGCCTTTTGTCATCAAAGTCATCAGGAGGATTTACCGGCTGGTGAAGTACTGGATAAATTACTTTTCCCATCCAAAGGGTTGACAGAGTCCTTACTTAAGAGGGGAAATTAAAAATTATCTCCTGTTTAAGTCTGAGGTAAGTGTAACCTTTGATTAGATAGATTCAGATTAGTAGGAGGTATTTCAACTACTTAACAAACTGCTCATCTCCTCAGCACATTGGTCTAGTTTGTCCTCAGGAGAAATGGGGATATATAAAAACTTGTATGTGCAGTTTTAGAAGCTGGTATTACAGATGCTAGAAAAGAATGAAGTATCTTTCGGTAATCACCCACAACCAGTGCAGGAGAGATAGCAAATCTGATTATGCAAGTCAATAAACCAAGGTACAAATCCCAAAAAGCTTCTGGCACTTAGTTAAGTCCAGCTGGAGACTAATAGCCTGAAAAAATGAAAAGCCTCATTTCCTTACAGGAAATAAGACTGAGCTGTCCCATTTGTTATCACTGAGCAGGAAGTTTTGACTGAATTTGAGGCTACAATTCATTTTGCCACTAAAAAATTATGAAGGTTTGGGGTGGTGGTATCAAAAGCCCCTAGGTTCTGATTCTGCAGCAGCCAACAAACAGCCTCACAGGGAAAATCGATTTTTTGAAAGATTTGACACACCAGATGCATTACTACAGTTGTTTGGTTTCAGCAAATTAGCATTCTCCAAAGAAAAACCATTGATTCAGAACATTGCCAGCTACCACTAATTAATGAAACACTGTCTTCAGAGCTAATATTTGCACCTTTAAAGGGAGGTTATCATACCTGAAAGGGTTCAGGAAAGAGCTATACAAATTAGTCAAGGTCTGAAGTATTCTGCTTATCACAGGAAATTTAAACTCACTCTGACTTGGGAAGAAGGGGTTCAAGAGATGTTTTGCTATAAAAGTAAGTACATAAGGAAGAAGTCTGAAGCAGATGCTTTTTCTAATTTAGCAGACAAAGCAAGTTATTGGACACTGAAATGAGATAAATTCAAACTATGAACATGATGTGACTTTTTTTAACAAGCTGAGTAATAAATCATTGAGCAGCTTAATTTTCTCCATCATTTACGTCCTATTAAGACTGGATCTGTTCTTGATTGATGTTCTTGCACATCCACTAATCCATTAGAAATACCTGAAAATGAAGGAAGATGTCCCCCTTACTCCACTCCCTGCCCCCAAATCCAGCACTGTTCCTAGAATGGGCTGTTTGCTGTGACAGGACTCTTTTTGCTGGGCCTGCTCGTATCACAGCTGACAGCTCTGGCTTGGGAAGTGAACAGATCTGCTGCTGCTTTGCTGGCACAAGAGACTGGGCTTGCTCCTCTGTAGTGCTGGGCTGGCTGTGGTAACGTGCTGTGTAGCATATGCTGAGTACCAAACTGGAGCTCTTTGCATGTTCATTCACTTTCTAGGATAAAAGTCAAAGGAAGAGCGTGGCTTTGGGTGACTTCTAACTCCAAATGGTATCATCGTATACTACAGCTTAGCCTAAAACGGTTGTAGGGAGGGACAGTATTAAGACAGAGGTGAAACAGAGAATATGATGCCTTCTTGCATCACAAATGATGTTTTGGTGTACACAAAATTACTAGATGTTGGAAATCTGTCACCTTCTGTAAGTTTTGCCGACTTAGCATAGATGAGGAACTGTCCATTTTGTTTGTGTGTGTTTGCTTCTGTGATGTGCAATCCCACTAGAAAAAAAAAAATTGGAAAAGCAACATACATGAAAAGTACATTTACAACTGTGTATCAAGTTTGGTGAAAAGATTGAATGGCTGAGACATGAGAATGGGGGGAAACTAGTCTTTATTAAACCTCTATTAATATTTTCAGAATTTGCAGCTTCTTGATGAAATATCCAGGGAATAAATTAAAAGCAATAAGACAAAGACCACAAAGTAGCAGTAGTCTTTCTAGAATAACATTCATCCAGGACACTGCTGGCTAAAACTTGCAGGGACACATGGGAATATATTTAGTCAGTGAAAGAATATTGAAAAACAATAAAGATCCTCAACTGACTTGAAAAGGGAATAGGCTGCAAATTAGATTCAACTTTTCAAATAGCTTGTAGTATCATTTAGGTTGAAAGAGACCTTTAAGACCATCAAGTCTAACCATTAACCCAGCACTGCCAAGCCTGCCACAAAAACACGTTCCTTCCAAAGCAGCACATCTACACACTTTTTGAACACTTACGGGGATGGTGACTTCACCACTTCTCTGTGCAGACTATTCCAATGTTTGACAACGCTTTCCATGAAGAAATTTTTCCTAATTTCCAATCTAAACCTCCCCTGCTGTTTTCTCTCATCCACTTACTTGCTACCTGGGAGAAGAGACCCACCCCCATCTCCCTACAACTTTCAGGTAGTACTAGAGAGGGACAAGGTCTCACCTGAGCCTCCTTTTTTCCCCGGAATGAGCACCCCCAGCTCCCGCAGCTGCTCCTCATCAGACTTGTGCTCCAGACCCTTCACCAACTCTGTTGCCCTTCTCTGGACATTCTCCAGCACCTCAGTGTCCTTCCTGAACTGAGTGGCCGTGAACTGGACACAGAATTCAAGGTGTGGCCTCACCACTGCCAAGTGCAGGGGGACAGTCACTTCCCTGGCCCTGCTGGCCACACTATTCCTGATCCAAGCCAGGTGCCGTTGGCCTTCTTGGCCACCTGGGCACACACATTGGCTCATGTTCAGCTGCTGTCAACCAGCACTCCCAGGTCTTTTTCCAAAAGGCAGCTTTCCAGCCACTCTACCCCCAGCCTGTAGCACTGACTGTGGTTGTTGTGACCCAAGTGAAGGACCTGGCATTTGGACTTGTTGAACCTTACAGAATTGGCCTTGGCCCATCAATCCAGCCTGTACAGATCCCTTCACAGAATCTTTCTCCTCTTCAGCAGATCAACACTTCTGCCTAACTTAATGTCATTTGCAAATTGACAGAGGGTGCACTCGATCCCCTTGTCCAGGCTGTCGATATGAACAGGCCTGGCCTCGGTACTGAGCCCTGGGGAACGCCACTGGTGACCAGCCACCAGCTGGATGTAGCTCCATCCACCACCACTCTCAGCTTGGTCATCCAGCCAATTTGTTGCCCAGTAAACAGTGTGCCTGTCCAAGTCATAACTAACCTGTTACTCCAGGAGAATGTTGTGGAAAACTGTGTCGAAGACTTTACTAAAGTCCAGGTAGACACATCCATGGCCTCTCCCTCATCCATTGGGTGGGTCACCTGGTCATGGAAAGAGATCAAGTTGGTCAAGCAGAACATGCCTTTCATGAACCAATGATGGCTGGGCCCGACCCTCTCATTGTTCTGTGTGTGCCCTGTTATGGCACTCAAGCTGATCTCTTCCTTGCCCTTCCCTGGCACTGAGATCAGGATGACAGGCCTGTAATTCCTCAGATTCTCCTTCTGCTCTTGTCACTTTTATTGACCTCCAGTCATCTTGGACCCTCACCCTCAGTTAACCAGGACTGCTGGTAAATGATGGAAAGTATCTTGGTGAGCACTTCTGCCACTGTATGCAGTACACGTGGCTGTGTGCCATCCAGCCCCACAGACTCGTGCAGTCTAAGTGGCAAAGCAGGTCACGGACCATTTCCCCTTGGATTATGCAGGCTTCATTCTGCTCCCTGTCCCTGTCTTTCAGCTCAGAGGGCTGGATACTGGAGAACAACTGGCCTTACTACTAAGGACTGAGGCAAAGAAAGCATTAGGTACCTCAGCGTTTTCCTCATTCTTTGTCACTATATTTCCCCTTACTTCCAGTAAAGGATGGAGATTGTCCTTAGCCTTCCTTTTGTTGCCAATGTATTTACAGAAACATTTGTATTATCTTTTACAGCAGTTGCCAGATTTAGCTCTGTTTGGGCTTTCGTCCCTATAATTTTCTCCCTGCACAACCTCACAACATCTCTGTAGTCCTCCTGAGTTGTCTGTCCCTTCTTCCAAAGGTCATACACTCTTTTTTCCCCTGAGTTCCAGCTAAAGCTTTGTTCACCCAGGCCGATCTTCTTCCCCAAATCTCATCTTTTGGCACAAGGGGATGGACTGATTCTGCACCTTTAAGATTTCCTTCTTGAAGACTTTCCAAACTTCCTGGACCCCTTCACCCCACAGGACTCCCTCCCAATGGAACCACTCAACCAGTCTCCTTTACAGGCCAAAATTTGTCCTCTGGAAGTCCAAGGTGGACTGCGGACCCCCTCCTTACTCCTCTGAGGATCAAAAACTATAATTTCATCATTGCTGTAGGGTTTTTTGCTTTCAGATTGTCAGACTGAGTTATTTTATATATAATTCTAACACTGATTATTTTATTTTTTTTTCCACTCCACTCTGCATTCTTCTTTTGACAAAGATAAGATACTTCTCAGAGCCTTGAATTTCAGGCAGATTTTTCACTGGCCATTATGTCTTTCATTTTGCTCTTTCTATATTTTCAGGAAGGTATATCTAAATTTGTAATGTCGTATGTGGTATTTTGTTTGCTTAAGGCAATCATTCTCATGATGAATTTGTATGTGTGGGATGAAAATATGCACATCAGCTTCATCAAGTATTCCATTAAAATTGGACTACAGAGCTCAGTGACACACAGAAATATGCGGTGGTGAATTTATGTTGAATTGCACAAATATTTGGATTTAGATGCATGTTGGCAAGCAATCAATTAATTTTATAACTGAAAGCCTCTCTGTACTAAAGAAATAGGAAAGGGTCTCTCCTCTCAATATACTGGGGGAAAAGTTATGCAGTGAACCTGCTAAAGAGAAAATGGTTTTACAACTAGTCCAAAGAATGTGAGAAGTAGCTAGGGAATAGCAGTGCTGTTTTATAGAAGCTGATTGGATTTCAAAATTTGTTTTTATTCCATGTTAGAATTAAAAACCTTTCTACTTTTTGAGAAGGAAATGTCAATTAAAATGGCATTTAAAAACTTTTTTTTTTAGAGAAAGGCAGGTCAGGTTTTGTCTTGTTTCCTCAGAATCTGAATCACAGAAACTTACAGCTCACAACTTTTTGAAGCAGATTTGTCAGTTTTCCGTATTCCTAAAATGTTCTAGCAGCTCTACTATGTAGGTGTTTAGTTAAATGTACCTTTTCTACATGGATATTCCAAGGAGACTTCAAGCATTCACTTAAAAGGAGGGGCCTCTCTTCTGCTGTGTGTTTTTCAGAGACTGTCAACTTGAGAAAAAGCAACAACTAGATATGCAAATAGAAATAGAATGGAAATAAGATGCAGTGATGACCTAAGACATCAAATTGAAAATTGATTCTTCACTTATAAAAATAATTATCCCTTCCATTTTGTGTTTGGAAGTTGTTTGTTCATCTAGAGTTGATAGAAAGGTAACTATGCAGAACTGTCCTTATTTACACTGGCTGAAGCTCTCTACATTTCTATGTCCTGGCTGGTTTTGCCTCTCCTTTCTTTCTCTGGGCTCCAATTTTCTTCTTGCTTCTTCCTGCTTCATTTCTTCCTCTGCATAACCCAGCTTTTAAGTTGCCTTTGGCCATCTGTATTTTCTTGCATTCCCGAATGTGGCATTCTCCCTGGAAATCCTATATGTTCTGCTTTGACTGCTGGCAGCAAAGAAGACTTTACTCAAATTCTGCTCACTGAAGCACCAGCTCCACACGGCCATCAGGATGTGAGTAAATTTCACTTTGCTGCCAGCACTCTGAGCAAAAAGCTGCATCAAGAGAGAACAACAAAAGCTGTAAGTTCTAAAAGGATTTTCTGAAAAGAATTAGTTCATTTATATGATGTACCTTACATAATATCAAAAGAAACAGCATAGCTGCTGGGCTATTTGGTTCATGATTCTTCTTCATCAGCATTGTAGAAGTTACTGCCCTCACTAACTCATGGCATTTTAGTATGAAACAATTCAATTTATAAGACTAGAGCTTTAAAACCTTTTTCTACTATGGTCTGTCTGTGATACTACATAGGTTAATTAATGACTTTGCTTTATTTTTCCTCATGTAAATGAACATACTTAATTTTAAACATTCATAATAAAAATATTTTTAAAGGCTTTGCTGTACTGGTGAATATGACAGCAGCTTGTATAGATGTGTCAGAAGTGGAATAACCAGCTCTGTTGGCAGCAAAAATCTGTGGTGGCAGCATAGGTGGCAGTATCATGATCCTCTTTGGAGCCCTGGGAAATATTTGGTGGTGGAAATCTACCTAACATTGCTACAGGGCTGTCAGTATAGGACTGAATTACGAAGCTGACCTACCTGAGTTACAAACAAAAAGCGGAGCTTGTACAACCCTTGGACTCCCATGATGAGTGTAACCTCCAAGTCTGCCTTATAAGTCAGAGACCTTTATTTGGGTTAGTCAGGTCATGCAGATGATATTTTTTTTGTCCTGTAACTGAATAATTGCAGCTATTTCTGGCAAAAATATGGAAACTTTTTGATTTAACAGGAAATTTGCTACCCTCACACTGCTAAGAGCCTTCTTCAACCTAGTCTCCACACAAAGTTTGCATAAATTGCAACTGTAAAGTAAACCACAGCCAAAGCAAATTCTTTTCCCAAACCAGATGAAAATTCATGTAAATATTTTTGTGATGTTTGCTAGTCCCTGTCATGTTAGTGACTCCCTGATGGATGATACAGTCTGCAACAGGACACTTTGGGAACTTAAGTCATATAGAGAGGATAAAAAAGTAATTGGCAGAAAGATTCTCTGCAGACTTTTGCACAACTTTGGCAGCAGCTGCTTCAATTTTCAGCTCCCTTTCCAGTTCATTTCTTCAAAGCAACAGAAGAAATAACCTCTACTCTTGTGTACTTTCAGTGATATAATTCTGCGATGGTGATGGAAGAGAATAAAAATCAGAGTAGTCTGACACAGGAAATGCAATTCCTGAATTACTTAATAACTGAATGTGTGGGATCTACAGTGTATGTGAATCTAATTTTTTTTTAAACAGTGCAATCCCCAAAACAAATTTTCTAGTTTTGAAACAGAGTGCTTTCAGAATCAGTAGCACACAAATGCATTCCTATATATGAAGATGATGAGCCTTAAGAACTAGTTGGTGGTGTAAATTATCGTTACTCTTCCTAGTACAATAGCTTTTAGAAGACCCTTGCTCTGTCCTCCAGTAGTATACAGCTCGATAAATCACTGCAGTGAAGGAAAAAGCCTTCTAGCAAAGTCTAAAATACTAAGATAAAATAAGTTTTGAGTGAAAAGAAAAAGGAATGTCCCTATTTATTTGCAGGGATAAGAGGCACAAGTTCTGTTGAACAGTTTAAGAAAAATTATCCAAATCGTCTTCATTCCCTGTATGTAAATCACTGCAGGCATTTAAGCATCTGGTGATGTCTACAGTTTCACAGTGTCTTGGCTGTGTGAAGTGTCAGAGTGCCTCTGCAACACCTAAAAAAGGTTTGGATCCATAAGGAGGATGGATCCTAACCTGTGGTCATCAGTTACTAAGAACAACAGGAGTTCTAAAGGAACAAAGTGTGTCTTTTAAATAATCATATTTTCTGAGTTTGCCTCAAATTCAGGGTACCTGAACCGGCATTCCAAGCAGTCGCCTTCACTGAGGTTAGAGAAGAAGGTCAGGAGAAGCTCAGCTCTAAGGTGCTGAGGAAGTGGGGTACACTTAAGAAAGGTACACTTAACAATACCATACTGTGTGACTGACATATTGTTCTTGGCATATTTGGACTCAAAAATCAGTGCTTGTCCCTAGCCAAGAAAAGAATCTATTGCACAAAGGATGTTGAAATAGATTCACTTATGCAAGGATTTGTTTAGTGGAATCCATAGCATTAACTGAAATGGTGAAAGGAAACAAAAACCCCAAAACAAAACAAAAGAGGACTAAGAGGTAATAAACCTTCCCCTTCGTTCCTAGGCCATCTAGCATGAGACAAAGAAGGAAAGGGAGCTGTTCCCAGATATGCATCCTCCCATGGGTGTTTTACAGTGCAGCAGGGGCCCTCCACAGTACCTTCCCCATAGTGGTTATGTAGTCATTAAACACACAGATTCCCTTTCAGCAGTGCCTGCTCCAACGAGGGCGCCTGCTGCACCCTGCTTAATAGTTTAGAGTTGTGCAGGCAATGCAATGTGAACCAAAAGCTATAATAAAACGGTAGGAAAAGAGGGAGGAAGAAGAGGTGAATCTCAGCCATTGCCAGTTCCTGGCCCAGGGAATTTAAACACCAGCCTTCAGAGTTAGACTCCAGCTTGCTGGCTGCACTGACTCCAGACACCTGCAAAGCTCTGTAGTAGAAAATTTGTCTCAAAGAGTCACTGGAACGTAGCCAAAGCTGCCACTTAGGCGTGTTTAAAGGAATCATGGTCTTTTGGCCTTGTTAAATTAACTTATTCCATGTGTGCCATGCAAGGCCTCTTTTGCAGAAATAGTACTGAAACCTTTCCATGAGTCCAAATAAGCAGTGGGTGGACAAGGTACAGGCAAGCATTAAGCCACGCGAGTGCAAAGAAAGGCACCCATAAATGTACCCAAAATAGTGATAAATTAGGCAGGACCTATTTAGTTTCTTTACATATTAATTGTGAAAATAATGCTTTCAATAGTCCTGATGACACTAACTTTCTACTTAAATTTCCCTTGAGACTGATCCTTTCTCTTCTCAGAACAAAATTTGTTTAGAAATTTCAGTCCCTGATATTTTAAGCTTTTCAATCTTTAAATTTGTTCAACTAGTGAGAAATAAAATCCTTACTACCTTAAAAGCCTCAAAAAAAAATGTGGATAGGGAATCAGAGAAAAATAAAATATTGAATTATTAAATAGGGAAAGTAGTCTACACCACCTATTAGAGCAGTGGAAAACACTGAAAAACAAACAAAGAATTTTATTCCATACAAAATGGTATCAGTGTTTTTAGTCTAAGCATTCAAAGATACTGTTTTGTTAAATGGAGTATGAAAACTTCAGTTTTTAAAGGGATATAATTTTTGGAAAGACTTAGTAAGCCATGTCCAATACACCCTTGTCAAATGCTTAATCTTTAGCACCCAATCCTTTATTCAATATCCTAAGTAGGAACATTTTCACCTATGTAGTTGACTAATGAATCTTAATGGGAGAGAGTTTTCCTTGAGACTCAAGCTAAACTTTCTTTTTACGGTTTCCTCTCTCTTTTCATGTCCCCAAGCCCATCACTTTACATATTTCCTGTGTTATTATGCTAAATAATTCCTATTCATCCTCATTACATACTTTTCATATTGAAATGCTTTCCTAAACTACACTGAAAATTGTGATTGTGTCATTAAAAATTATAATAATGCTATTCTGCTTCCCCCAAAGTCTACTTAACACAACAACGAGAGTGATCAAAAGCACTCAACCAATGGGTAAAAGAGCAGAGCCTTTCCAAAAGGCCAGCCCAGTGTCTGATATGAACAACTGTCAGCAAAGAGGTGTTTTGGATCCTGCTCTTTCCTCTCAGGGACACTTTCCAGCCCCATGCCAACTGCTGCTTTATGCTGTGAGTTTCTCCCAAACCTAACCTTGACCCTAATCCTTACTGTAGTGCCACATGGAGCCTGAGACCAAGGTTTCCAGCCACACACAGGAAGAAATTCTCAGTTAAGAATTGCTTTTGCAGTCCAGTGCTTCTTTCAGTTTTTCCCTGCTCCAGCTGCAGTTTTGCTCCTTTTCTCTTTCCCAAACTTAGCAATATGCATTAACACTATACCTAGGACACAGTTTTATTTTGAGTCCACATCACAAATCCCTGTCTCATTCCAGCTGCAGCTCTAGGTTCTGTCTCAATCACACCTCCTGGGATGAAGTTAAGGTCACTTGTGTATTTATTGCTGGGTGAAGGAAAAAGCCTAGAGCTTGAATGGGGCTGGGAAGTGGCTGCCAAAGCAAGTACCAGATTTCAGGGCTCTCCTGAGAACCTTTTCTTCTTGCCATGGATTGTGTCTTGGGCTAAGGCCAAGCCTCAGCCCCTGCACTAGGTTTAGGTTTAGGATTCATGCTAAAGTTAGGGTTTGGATTAGGGTTGGCATTTGGAGAGAAGGAAAGCCCAGAGCAACATCTGAAGTGACAGTATGAAGGAGCTTCCAGAGGATAGGCACATGGAGGGAGTCAGGAACTGTACAAAAAACCATGGAGATGGAAGTTTTATTGAAGTCTCTGTAGTTATTTGTACCCCAGGCATTTGGGCTTGCTTCTGGGTCTAGCAAGACCTTTTGTGTAGCTGAATATGCATAATGTTTTGAGGGAAAGATGCATCTTAAATTAAGAGGCATTCCTGTTTATGTTGTTTTTGACTGGAAGATATTCCTGTCTCACTAGGAGTCTCATAATGAAACAAACAGGGTGTATATCAATACATATGCTCCTGACAGAAAAATAGTCAATGTAATGGAAGTAGTTTATATCCCAGAAGAGGTCTTCCTGTCTGAAAGATTCTAGAACATGGCAGCGGACATTTTTCATCTTTGCAGAAGCTTTGAAATATTTCTTGTTGCAGTTGTCTTTTTTTTTACCCGCATTTTTTCCTTTATAATCATCTCTCCTATTGAATGTGCGTCTAACCAGGAAGAGGTTTTGCAATATAATGAGCTGCAGCGCCACCAATAATTAATGCCATTCAACTTTACAGCCATGATTTTCTATTTTCTTTCATGTTTGGTAGCTATTTTCCCCTGTGCAAAGTGAGTACAACACTAACAAATCAGATTGCTTCTCAATTTACATATATACAATGTCATTGCTCAGGAAAACAGTACTTACATGAGTAAATGAACAGTTAAACAGCTGACTTACCATTTGCATCTGCAATCATAATAATGGCTTGCATAAACTAACTGTGCAATTGTGAGTCTCTTTTTGTGTATGCACCTGCCTTATAGTTCTCTTCACCTGTGTTGCACATACATTTTTGAAAATTTAGCAACTAATGTGTTTTGGTCCCCATTTCTGTTTTTTATTTAAAAGATGGCACCTCTATCAACACCAAGTTTGCAATTACCTTGGGTCATTTATTCAATCAATGTATAGCCTGAAATAAAGATATCTTAGCTTATTACATCTTTTCTCACCATATTAAAAAAAAATAATAAAGGAAAAAAGAAAATGAAGGAATTTGTTCGGATTTCTCTCAGCCACTTACTGAAAAAGATCAATGTATGACCACAGAGTAAAGCATAACTAACTGGCAAAATTATACACTATTGATGGCAAAAGCTTACTCGTGAATGGTTTTAACCAGTCAGGATCTTAAACATGCACATTGTTTACTGTGCAAAGCACTTACATAGCTAGCTAAATGCTGTTTCTTTATTTGGACTTAAGAAACACTATCAGTGGAAGAAGTTGACCCTTTAAGGGGTCTTCGATGTCTCTTGTGGGTCTGTTATGCATTGCAAAGCAATTGTCAGGGTGAGTGCTGCATGCTTGCCCTGACTCTAAGCATGCATGCTAAATCAATTCAAAGAGATAAATTATTTGTTCCAAAAGCGGTTTTTGCTTTTGCCTTCCTGTCTGAAAAGCAACTGAAATAACACAGCCTTCTGGACTTATTTGGGGATTATACAGTACATTAACTCTGTTCTTATTCTCTGCAGCAAGGTGAATTTAATTCTTTTAGGGTGCATACAGGGGATGCTTTTTGATCTACTGTATGTTGCTTCATTATTGTTCTAATAAAAATACTATCTATAGTAGGTGGATACTAGTTTTATGTCTTCTGCATCTTGTTTGTCTTTCTCTGTAGAAAATAAATTTGAAGATATGGCTCAGATATTTTAATTCCCACAAAAATCCACCAAATTCGGCATATTCTGGCATTATTGTGATTCCAGCCATGCAAGACACTTTACTAATTAAGTTTACTTTTGACTAGATCTGGACTTCAAGAACATTTCTTCAAAGAGAGGTCAAATGTAACACCTGCCAGTCTCCTCTGTTTTGCACATTAATGTTAAGGTAACTTCAGTCAGTGCTGATGTCATCAGTCAAAGGCAAAACAGAAAACACTAGTGAGCTGAATCATAAAATTTCTTTCATGTGATAGTGTCCCTTTAAACTACATCTAATTATCTTAACTGTGGTGACAAGATATTACATTTTTCATGAAAAGATTTCAAAACCGAATGCTAATACAATGTATTTTCTTTTTGCAGATGATAATGAATCTGAATCCTACTTGAATGACATCATGTACTGCATTCACATTCTGAATAGAGAAACTAATTCCATGTGGAGTACACTTACTGCAGATGCCTTCCCATTGAAATGAGATACTCTGCATTTACAGTTTTGTGAAATGTTCCAGTTTCAAATTAATTATAAAGGGGAACAAAAGTCCATCTACCAGAAAAGTAGCCCATTGTTATGAAGACTCTCTCCAATGTAGCAGCAGCTCTATTTGAACAAGTAATCATTCATTCCATGTGGCGGGCTGTGAGCCCTTGGCCAGGAGCCCTCTGCACACCCTTAGAGCAGAAAAGCCTGAGGGCCAAATCTCCCTAGAGAAAAGCAACCTTCTTCACGGTTATAGTGAGGAAAAGAGCCACTCCCAACATGCCTTGTTTCTTTATGGCAATAGTCTGTGTCTCGTTGGCTAATTGGTTTCTACCCCACCCCCTGCCTTTCCCATATAAACTCCTATTCCTACTCCTGACCTCAGGGAGACTCTGGCCCCCTTCACAGGGACTGCTGACTAAAGCTTCCTGTGGAATTCGCCAAGCCTCTGGCCCCCTTCTCTGTCCCCGAGTTCTGCCTGGGTGATTTCACAAAGAGCTGCATCACACAGAGCTGATATCACTTGTAGCTGAGAAGTCGCTACACTCGCTGAAACCGCCCGTTGCCCCAGAGAAGTTGCTAAGGCCCTGGAAAAGCCTTTCCCTGGTGGGACACTTTCTCTAGGATGGTCACAACCCCCCGGTTTGTCCACCCTGGACATCCAAAAGTGACAATTCCTTTAGGGATATAGCAACTCTTGCCAAGATATGTAGCCCACCTCAAGGCAGCTGACAGGACAAACTGAAATGCAGTGGCTGGTTATATAAATAGAAAAGAATTATATAAACACTAGTGGACATTAAATAGAGTCATGATCAGCCAATTTGACCATGCCTGCTGGGGTTTTCTTCCCCAAGTAAAAAATCCCATGAGGCTCATTACTTTACACACAAAATCTACGCAATTATACTGGCACGCTCGGAACATATTGCCAGGAATCAGTGTTGATTAGTGGCTTGGTCAGTGGATTGATATCCAGGACTAAGTCCAAGATAAATTGGTGTCTTGTCCAGTCATTTAGCATCGTTACCTCAGTTTCTTCTGTTTCAAAGAGGGAAATAATACCATTTATCTTGTACAGTACCTAAAGTACTCTGGATCCATGTGAGAAAGCAAGCTATCCATGAGGCTTAGTATTTTTATTTAATCTTTGCATGCATTTTTAAGTATTTTTTAATTTTTTTTTATTATCAAGCACAGCATGATAAAATGCTCACTCAAGAAGAAGGTTCTTTTAAAGCAAAGGGATTTCATCCTCCCTGAGATCCCAGCAATATAAATTGGTTATTAACATTAGACTGAAGACTGTTCTTACTTGGCATCTGATTTTCCAGATCTCAATTTGTGTAGCTTTCAGCAGGGAAATTCTTCCCTCCTAGGTCAGGCTTATTGCTTCAAAGTGAGTCTTTTGCAGCTTCTTCACTTTTGGATCTTATGTCTTTGTTTGTCTTATTGATATTTGAAAATTGATGCTCTTCAACAATCATCAATCACTTGTAACTTCTTAAAATCTCTCATCTCCACATAAGTATTTTTTCATGATAAAGTATGGTGTGCATCTCTCAGTGTGAAAATGAGAATTCTAGAACAGTGCAAAATAGTAACAATGCTGGTAAAAATAAGCTAGTTAATAATATTTTTTTTGTATTAAAAAACAGTTCAGAATATTAGAGATCTTCTTTTTTGGCCCTTCTATGACAGTCTGAGAATACAAGATTCTCACTGAGGTAAGAAAGTGTTTCTTGACTCTTTGCATACCTTTGCAATGGTGTTGTGTTTCCATCTTCTCTAAATCCTTGCATCAGGCAGTAGTTGTGTGCAGCAAGGAGATGTCCCCTAAGCTTTCTCTTTCTAGTGCTGAACAAATACAGCTCTTTCAGCTTCTCATAAATCACGTGTTCCATCTCCCTGTCTATTTTAGTGTCTTATCTCCTGTACTAGTTGCAGCATGTCAACATCTTTCTTATCTCAAGTAACCCAAAACTGGACTGCAGTACTACAGATGCAGCCTCACAAGTGTGAGTTAAATGAGAATGGTCAATTCCCAGGACCTATTGTCCACACTCTTGATAACACAATCAGGTATGCAATTGGGCATCTTCTCTGCAAGGGCAAATTTTTGTTCCATTTTCATGTTCATGTTTTTTGTTACAGAAGTGAGGTTTAATGAGGCAAACTCACATGAATTGCAAATTTATTTCAGCGTTAAAAATACCCAACAAAACCAACTCCCTGACAAAAAACCTCTACACAATAATCTTTGATAAGCCCTAGACTGCAGGGTGGCTACTGTATAGGGATTACATGTTATCTTGCTATTTGCAGACCATTTGAGATGAATGGGAAGTAGATGGTGTGTTTTAAAAACAACAGATGAAATTTGAAGTAACTGAGAGGTTGTGTTTCACAATTCATGTATCGGTAATCTCAAGATAAAATGTCATCTGTTTGTTCATGTCAGCTACTCAAGAATTAACTGAATCAGAATCTCTGGGTTAGTCAGTCCAACATGTTATTCTATTCCTGACCACAGCACTAGCAAGTTCAATCTCGAGATGCAAACTGAAACAGAAAACCTGAGATGCTACAACACCACACAAATATTTTTAGCCCTGTATTTTACAGAACTGCTCAAGCACTTATGACATGAAAATGTCAATTTTTAAGTCAAGCCTGAAGTTGAGAGTTAGTCTTGACATAACTCAAGGAATTTGGCGACTAGCAATAAATTCAGCTTATAGAATGCCAAACTGTACTTAATATATTTAAATTCAGTATTTTAAAAACCTTAGAATTTATTGCTCAACTTTCAGTACAAGTAACATTTAGCATAACTCACCAGCTTTTTTATCACAGAGGCCTGATTAGCATGGCAACTCTAGTCTACTCTTTAATTTCTCTCTGACTATATTCTTACCCTCTTTTTGCTTATTATTTAAAATTTGTGCAAGAGACAACACAACCTATAATTTTTTTTTTGGCAACTTCCCATTCATTTTCCCAATAACAACGTGTTAGGTTGTTCTTGGCTGGGCTCCATGTGCTCACCAAAGCCCCTCTATCCCTGCTTTCATCATCTGGACCAAGGAGATAAAATGCAACAAAAAACCTCATGGGTCAAGATAGGGAGATTTTGCTCACCAGTTACTGCCATGGGCAAAACAGGCCTGACTTGGGGAAAAAATAGATTTAATTTTTTGTTAATCAAATGAGAATGGAATAAGGAGAAATAAAACCAAATCGTAAAACACCTTCCTGCCACCTGTCCCTTCTTCTTGGGCTCAGCTTCACTCCTGAATTCTCTGCCTGCTCCCCTCAGTGGTGCAGGTGGATGGGGAATAGGGGTGTGGTCACCTCATCACGTGTTGTCTCTGCTGCTTCTTCCGCCACCGGGACCGGATTTCTCACACTCTTCCCCTGCTCCACTGTGAGGTCCTTTCCACAGGAGACAGTCCTCCGTGGACTTATCCAACATGAGTCCTTTCCTTGGGCTGCAGTTCTTGCAGAACTGCTCCAGTGTGGGGCTCTCACAGGGGGCACAGTCCTTCAGGAAAAGGCTGCTCCAGGGGGGTCCCCCACAGGGTCACAAGTCCAGACACAAAACCTCCTCTTACCATGGTGCCATTGGTCTTGTCAGGAGCTTGCTCCAGCGCTGGCTTCCCATGGGGTCACAATCTCCCTTGAGCACATCCACCTGCTCCAGCCTGGGCTCCAGGGGCTGCAGGGGCACAGCTGCCCCACCGTGGTCTTCATCATAGGCTGCAGGAACATCTCCGCTGCAGCGCTCAGAACACCTCCTACCCCTTCTTCTTCACTGACCAGGATGTCTGCAGAGCTACTCCTCTCACACTTCTCTACAGTTTCGGTTGTGCAGCTTTTCTCTCTTCTCAACTATGCTGTCCCAAGGGAGCTACCAACACCTCTGATGGGCTCACCCTTGGCCACTGGGGAGTCCATCCTGGAGCCGGCTGGCATTGGCTCTGTCAGACATTGGGGAAACTTCTGTCAGCACGTCAGAGAATTCACTCCTGTACCCCCTGCTTCCAAAAACTGGCCATACAAACACAATAAACCCCCAAAAGTTACTAAATTTATTTGAGTAAGAAAGTGCACATTTTCCCTAAATATTTCTTTATTTCTTATATAAGCAGTGCTTACACTGGAATGTATTCATAAAATCAGACCAGAAGTCCATTTCATCAAGTATTTTTTCTCTACTTGACTACAAATTGCACTGAGAGGTGTAAAAATAAATTATATAGGATATTGTTCTGGTCAAATTTTAATCCTAAGTCTAGGAAGGTAACTAAAAGAAAGTTTTTATAATATCAAAGACTATATAAATGCCATTGGATTTTGAGGTAATTTGACTCAGAATCCCTACTGTTTTTGTGCATCTAAATTTTCTTTAGTTTTAACTTGTCTAAATCCAATTAATGTAACTTTTTGTCTTCCACAAGCTTTGTTATTTATTCATTTTTTACACTATTTTAAAATAAACTGCATCATCGAATCTTTCCCAAACTGTTAACACCTACTGTGCTAACAACTAACCCTTTCTGCACATAATTTGTCATTAGAGTCCCATGGGAAAAATGATTCCATCACATAAGGCAGTTTAATTTCCTGAGTATCTTCTCCTAGACTTTTAAAATATTCAAGTAGATTTTTTTCTATTCCTTTTTGTACTTTCAGCTGACAATTCTTCAGAAGTTCTAAATAATTAAGATAGACATGAGTTTCCACTAGCAAAGCCATCTGACTTCAGGGGAAGTTATCTTATTCTACATTTTTAATACTTAGAAACATGATTTAAAAAATTTATACAACACTGAAGTAACAGACACTGTTCTGTAATTCTAGACATCAGCCACATGTCAGAAGTAAGAGAAATGTGACTATAGTTATGCTTTGGCATCCAGCTGACGTGGTTACAGATTTTCAAAACAGCTCTGGTAGCAGGTTTGTGTGCATCACTTAATTCCATTACATTTAGGCTTCGTATATTCCCAGTGAGACTAAACGGGTTGTCCTCTGCAGCAAGGCACAGTGCCTGTGTGCCTACCATTCTCTTATGCTGTATACAAGCATCTACATGTCTTAATCATAGATGTAGCCCAGTAAAAGTAATTTTTTTCATTACTAGTAAAAAGTCTAGTGGGATCTTAGAACTTTTCTGGGCTTGTCTTAGCCTGAGCTGCTTTTAGCTTGTTTTAGAAGCATGTAGATGCATTTGGTATCAAACATACCCTTTTCTATTAATTGGGACAAAGAAATAAACTTTCTTTCAAGCTCCCTTGAGTAAGAAACTGTTGACTTTAGGACCTAGAGGAGCATTATAAAAGTGCAAGTAACATTAGAGAAAAAGGGTAGGAACTAGGAAGATTTTATCTAACTTCCAGTAGTATTGTCCTGTCATACTTATGACGGGATGTAGTATTTTGATTGCACATAAAAATATAGTTGGATGAACAATAAATTCATAGCTTATTATATAAAGCATGAGCCCCCTTTTTTTTCTGATATCAATATTTTATTATAAAACTTGAACAAGCTTGTCAAAAGCTCACTATGTATATGCTAAGCTTTGAAACCTTTAACAGTTTTATTGACACTAAAAGGGACAGTCCATGTTCAGTTACACAGGTGCTCAAGTTTGTGTTTTATTTACTGAACCTTAAAAGATATATCTTCATTCTTGATGCTAACTCTTTGTGGAAAATACACCTCAGCTTGTTGCCAGTGCCAAATACAAATGTTATTGTTCAGAATGCTGGAGTCACCCCAATGAATAGTATCTGAGCTTAATCGCTTGACAAATTTCAAGGGCTATTTTTCTTCTAATGTCCTAACAACTTTATCAGTGTTGTTGCCTCTTTTTATCTTTATTTCTTTATTCTTCTGTCTTTGTTTCAGTTATTAGAGACTCATTTGCACTCCCTACCCTGACATTCTTTGATATACAATCATTATAAATCATGGGCAGTTTTGTAAAGTTCTGAAGTTTTTTTCCATTATACTACAGTTAATATCTCATTATAAATGTTATGTCAGATCCCTTGTGTTTGCAAAGGGTGGTTTCATTCAATGCTGTGGAAATGGTAGGAATAGAAGTGACTTTTCATCATCAGTCAGAAGGAGTGAGCCCAGACTGCATCATGGTATTGAATCAGTTAGCAAAACCTGCCTTGCTGTTGTTTTTACTGTGATATTTAATTTGCTGTGGTTACTGAAGCCTAGTTGAGGATCAGCTGGGATCAACAGTTACCTGAAGTACCACACCAGGGTACAGCAGGTGTTTAGAAAGCTCATATGATGCACTGTGACCCAATAGCAAAATGTATGCACTGTTTCCTCTGAAATTGTGGGGAAGGAGAAGCTGCAAACACCACTTCTCCATTTTTTCTTTGTTAAAGGGACACCTTTTGCTACGGAGAGGAATTCCATCGGCGAGTATTTTTCCCTAAGGATGTTAAATATTTTACGTACGCCCAGTTTCTTCTTTGCTTGAGGATTCTTTCCCAGTGAGACGATTTCCCAGGCAGGTGTAAATACTCAAAAGAGACAAGCAGGAAATGTAGTGGTGAAATTGAGGGTAAGGTACAAAAGGCACTGAGTATCTGCACATTGGATTCAGAATTGTTGCACAGTGAGCATGCTGTGGTTGCTGTGGAGGCCTTCTTCTAAATCAAATGCTGCTGTTGTAAGGGAATCCAGTGATGCTGCTGAATATAATGCCCCCTTTTATCAGGACCATGTGCATGTTGTGTTTACACCATGTACAGAGATCGTATTGAATTTAAACACAGGAAACATGGCAGCATACAGAGTGTTGGATCTAGAAGACTTCTGAATGCTGTTACCCAATTAACCAGGGACAGCTGCTTGTTTTACTGAATTTGTTTTCTTCATCTGTTTTAGAAAATTCCTAGCAGTACTGAAGACTGACTTCCTTTTGTGCCCAAGGACATCTCATGACTTCATAATTCCTGAACAATTATTTATAAATTCTTCATCATTTGAATGAAGCTGTCATTGTTTTAGTACTTCGAATTGTCAAAATATAGAGAAAAATTGGTGTATGCCTTCACACTTCTGACCAAATCCAAAACCTCCATGCAACATCAGCAGCAGATGCAATCCATGCTCTTCCACATGGATGTTAAATTTCTTGTTTCATTTTCGTACTGTGGTGCAGGTTTCTCGTCTTGTTCAGTGGTTTTGGGTTCTCTCAGCTTGCCTAGTTGTTAGTACTTTTGCTATGCTCAGTGTCTGTTACTATCATATAGTTTATTTGCTAATTTCTCCTTAGACAGAATTTCTGGATTCCAAAAGCCTATGCTCTTCGACATGCCTTTTTTTCTTTTTTTTTTTTTAAGTGTTGATAGAAGACAAAAAATGAGGTAAAATGTCTTTTAAAATGTCACTGATGCATTCGTCATAAAACTCCAGGAATTGTCATTTTAGGTTTGCACCAACTAGGCCCCCAGAGGAATTCTATGACAGAAGGGCAAGAGGTAAGCACCTTCTAACTATGCATTTTTTTCTGTATAATGGAAAACGTCAGTGGATCAATTTTTTGACCAATTTAGGTAATGGCAGAGCTTGAATACATGTTTGTAGGCCTGGCTAGTTGTATCTGTTTCAGAGTTGAAAATGAAGTTTAAAAGAAAATCTGTGAAGGAGATTGTATGTCTACTCCCCAGGACCTTGCTCTTTTTTAATGTTTTTCCTAACTTGAGAAGAAAATAAGAAATTTGAGATTTCCTGTACAGTGGGGGTATTTGAAATGTTGCACCTTAGGAAACTCCAACATGGAGTTCTTAAAACATTTATGACCACTCTCTGTCAGCCTTATTGTGGGTTTCTCTGTAGCATGGCTGGCGTGTGCAGGCAGCTCCCACTGGAACCATGGGAAGCAAGCAGGGAAGCCTGGCAGCACAGTTAAGTGCACAGGTAAAACCATAGTTAGAGAGAGCTCTGTTTTTTGGTGGGTTGCCAAAGGAAGAGGGAAGTGACATCATGGCAGCACAAATTCCTGAGCTGTCTGCTGGCTGGAATGATGTGAGATGGAATTCTTAGTAGCAGAATGACTTGAACATCTGCAACGAGCTTTTTCTCTAGGAAAATGACAATTTACGTCAAAGAACTCCAGTTCTTGAAGGAAGTGTACAGTCTTCAGCAACTTCTTTCCTTCCCCCCCTCCACTCCCCAGAAATATTTTTATTCTCCAAGATAAAATTATGTATTAAAGTCATATATGTTCTCTTCTATACTCTCAGGTGTGTGGCCTACATGCTGATTTATTTAGTCCAATGTACAATAAATATTTAATTGTTTATATAAAATGGAAGATCTTCATGTGGAGGCAAAAAGAAATAGCACCTCTTGAAATTCTGGTTTCCAGAGAGCTGGAAAGAGACAGAAGTTCCATGCATGACAGGAAGAGTAAGCAGATAATATATTTGGAAAGAAATATTTTCTATTCTGTGGCTTTAGTGGTCTAAACAGTTCTAAAAAACTCTTGGTCAATTTCATAGTTTATTATATTCAGAGGTTTGGGGTTTTTCTTCTTTTTTTCTAGATTTTTTTTCCAGGGCTTGCTGTTCCTTGCCATCTGTAGACTGCAGGGCAACAGATGTTAATGAGAGAGGTCAATATTCTGCCTGATATGCAGTCCCAACATCTTGATCCAGTCCTAGAACTTTGTCTTTGTTGTACAAAAGTTCCTGTTGAAACAGCAAAGTTGAATATACATATTAAATTCTGCAGGTTAATAATTTGACTGCTTGCTCTTTCCATGTTTTCTACAGACCTTTCTCCAACAAAAGGTTAATTTTTTCAAGTAATTTTAGAGCCCAAGCTAGCAATGACATGGAAGCTTCAGACATTCTCAGGATATCTAATGTTATGGTTGGGTGCCCATGTACTGAGGCTCATTGCAGTACTTAATTACATTCAGTAGGAGACTCAGAAGATTTTAAAAATCTTTCTGCATTTGAACGAATGAAACTCATTTCTCTTAGAAAGGAATGTGTTGACCTCTTCTTTTTCTGACAAAATAAAACCACAAAGGATTGTATACAGATTTCTCAAAAGCAAAATACTGATGAACCTCCTTAAACTCTCTGGACACCACAGTAGTGGTGGTTTACAAATCCCTGGGCACATGCAGCCAGCACAGCCATCTTGGCTTCACTCAATTTCCATGACCAAAACGTTTCCAACTGCCTTGCAGGGAGCTGTAAAGAGCTGTTGCCTGTGGCTTTAGTTGTTATTCTGCAGTTGTCATAATTGTGGCTATGTTTAGCTTTTCTGACACTCTGCTGAGAAACTGGGTGACCTGCCAGTAAATGTGCTCTCCTCCGTAGGAAACCTACCTGCTTCTGTCCACACCCTGTTCTTCTAGAACACTTCTGCACTGATGTAACAGTCCAGTAACTAACTTCCTAACTCTAGCAGGAATGGGAAGATCACTAAAAACTGTTTTGTCAGTGGGATGGTCAGAACTTCGGCTCAGCTCACTCTTCCAGTAGTTTGCAGGGATAGACACTAAGTCAAGGTCCCTCTCTTTTGGCCAAATCAGAAGCAAAGAAGTCTGGACAGAAGGGCCATTCCCTTTCAGATTTAAACAGAGTTTAAGTCTCTCACACCGGGAGTTTCAAGGTACCAGGACACACAGCATCAGTCACCACGAGCATCCAGCCAGTGGGAGTTAAATGAGACTGGAGAAATATATTTAATTGTTGTGTTAAAGAAAATTTTGTCCTTCCTGAATATGTTTGTGTTCCTCAGATTTACAGACAGGACTGGTCCTTTCTCAGTGTATTTATACTCATTGTATGCATATGAAAACTCTATTGAGATTATTAGCACTGGCATTGCTTTTGCAAGGAGAATGAAGAGCTGTTTCCCATTAAAATGAACTTCCTCCAACAGCTCTTCAGGGCTTGTTTCATCTTACACTTTCTGAGCTGCAACAGAGTTATTTTAAGCTTGTCACAAATTAGCAGAGAATTGTGTAACCCCTTGTTAGCATGGGAACTAATGGGCCAGGCCAGGTTCGGTACTGATGTTAAGTGCTCCATCTCTATTTGAAGTCAATGGCACTGAATTATTTCCTGATAACAGAGGACTCAACCTTTCATTTTTCTTTTGACACACAAGCATTGGTTATGCTGAGTGGAAATCTCATTTGTGAAGTTTTATAGACCTGGGCTGAGACGCTTTGTATGCTAACACTGGAGATCTTATCTTGTATCCTTTTCTGTGGCTTTCAATGCAAAGTATAACCTCCTATTTCTATTATAGCCTTACACAGTTTTTTGAAAAAAAAATCAGCAAGTCTTTTAGAAAGGAGGGGGTGTCTCTTTCCCTCATCTTTTGTCTCCATCCTTCACATGTAGTTTTCCTCATCAAACATCTATTTCTAGTGTACAATCTTTTGTACTCCTATTCAAATTTTCCATCTTTATTTTCCTCTTTGATTCTGTTTCTGGACTCTTACCAGCAACCACATTCTCTGCTTTGCTGCTCTATGATTAGAGTTTTATTTCTAGTTATTATCTTGCTGTGTGAATTTTCTGAAAATATCTATCATCTGGAATTGCATCTAGTAATTTAAAATATTTCCATTTATGTGCCTTCCCTTCTACCCTCTCTCTGTCCATCTTTGCCATAAGATTCAGAAATATTTCTTGACAAGAATTGAATCTTTCTTGTAATTTTACATACCCAATTATTTGCTTTATATGGATCAGGAATTTCACTGATAACTGATTATTGAAGTTATACTTTTTACTTATTATATGGCACTAAATTAATGAAGAATGTATTATTCTGTTTGCCACTTACATGTCGATTTTTCTGCCTTTAAAACTGAGGTTTAATTATGAAATTCAATTTTGTCTGCCGAATTCTTTTAAGTTCTTTGAGTCTTCTTTGAAGATTAATAGTTGCCTAATTATAATAATGGTGTTAATATAAGCAGTTTTCGGAAAGAATTAAAGAGCAGGATTTCTGTCAAAGTTTGGTTAGGACAGTCTTATCTAGGGCACTTAACTGTCACCTGCTTAATGAAAACATTATGGGTTTAAAAAACATGATAGAAAAAATATTTCCAAGGGCAGATAAAAAAAAATTAGATAATTTTACTGATCTAATTCATAGAAATGATCTGCAACCAATTTTATTGGCACATATTATGTAAGGATAATGAATAAGGTCCCTGAAGGGGCAGTAAACTTCAGTGCAGAGGTAAGGACAAGAGGCTTAAGTGGCACGGGGCAGCATAGACGTGGAAATTTCTTAAGTTCACATTATTTGCAACACAAAAAATAAACATGGCTTGAACCTGTAAATCTACTCCCAGCATGTTTGTACCCCCTAGAGCATGGGACGCTTGGCACACTTAAGCATTCTGGGCAGCTTGGGGCAACAGCATGCATATCCAGACTGCAAGGCAGCAGTGGGGTCCAACATTCACACACACAGCTTTTCAATTCTGGCTGGTGCTTGAGCCTCAGCTGTTGTGTAATATCCACCTTTGATGGTGTGTTCATTACTGAAGGAGGATAAGGACAAAGACAACCAAGTGCTTACAGTCTTCCAATACCTCCCCATAAGGGAGGCTCAGAGAGTCAGTTCACTGCAAGGGTTATGGAGGAGTTCAGACTATAGAACCGCAAGAAACTTTAAATTTTGGACTTGTATACATTGACACTCACACGATTATGCTCACATAAACTTGAGCAACTTCAGTGAAATAAATTTTGTTTATTGTGGCTTCTTGCATTTTAACAATGTTTAAATAATAGCTGACCCAGATGAACTAAATATCAGAAATTAACACTGCCTTGAAATCAAACCATAAAAATGATCTGTTCCTAATAACTAGGATTTCTTCAAAGAAAATACTAGTTCATAATCTTTTTATTTGCATGTGTCTTCTTAAATTGTACAAAGAATTTGGAAAGTGTGTAGGTGAATGGAAACATACATTTGGAGGCAAATGTGAGGGAATTGTCTGGTACTTGACAGCAATGGTTATGTGAAGAGGTTAAAATGTGACAGATCATAGTGAAAAATAGTACAGTGCATAAAAGAGAGGTGGCCCAGTCCTAGTAATGACAGCCTCATCCTCAGATAAGCATATTTTACTGAGGAAAACATGCTCATTTTCACCTCATATTTTCAAATTTATGACTGTATGACCTGCTTGTTTATTTCCAAGTAATTGTCATCCAGATTCCTGCTTCAAGTCTCACCTTGTCATTTTTGTTCTAATTTTAAAGGGAAACCTATTTTTTTAACAGTGAATGAAGTTTACTTCTTTTTCCAGTTTTTATTTTTTCATAGGCTTTGATCCAGGAAAGCTGCCCGTCAATAGAATTTGCCCTGGATCCCCATTAGGAGAAGAGATGAATACCTCCTATTTTGTAATCCTAGAAAGGGGATGGACTTGCAAGAAGAGCAGTGAGTTTCTAGAAAGTGAGTTCTATCTGCTGCACAATGTTGAGAGCAGGGCACTCTTTGGTAGTAGAAAAAATAAGTTTATTTTTGCAAATTATACTTTTGCTCCATTTAAATCCCCCCCTTTTTTTTTTAATTTCATGTGTCTTTTTGTGTCTGAGTGGTGGCTAGACTTTTTCTCTCCTTTCTTTATTATTTTTTATTGTTCCCTCCTTGGTTTTGCTGTTCTTTCCCTCTCTGAAATTCAGTAAATTTAGAGTAGTAGGAAGGGAAATAGGACCTAATGAAGTGAATTTGGTCAATGACTGTGGTATGTCATGCATTGTTTAATACAGAAGTAATAGAAGGTGGCCAGTGTGATACCAAACTTTCTGAAGAAATAAAAAGGATCTGAAGAAACCAAGAGTCAGTGAACCTGGCTTTTTTACTAGACAGACGTGTAGATTTATGAAGCCTTTTTGTCTGCTAAGCTGAATAACCATCTAAATGCCAATATCCTTTTGCACATTAAGTAAATGTTAAATAAATTTTGTCTCAGAGAAAAGGTAGAAATATTAAATGATTACTTAATGAGGTAAACACACTTTGTAGTGAGTGATGAGTATCCTGTGTACTAGAGTTAGTAGAGAAATGGTGAGAGGTTATCTGAGGGAAGAACTGCTCTATGGGGGGAACTCCTAATTCACACATCTGCGAGGGGTCTTCTGAAGTCAACAGCATATCAGTAGGGATGATCAAACTAATATTGCTGGAGAAATGAAGCTGTCACAGGAAATAAAGAAAAGTCTCCTCTTAGGTCAGCAACTGTTTAAAAGATATGAAATAGAAGGTAGAGTATATACTTGGTTGTGACAATAGAACACAGTTAGAAGTGAGATCCAAGTGCTATGCAGCATAACTTTAAAAATCTGGAAAAGGTATTAATCTGGAAATAAGAGAGTTTGTGTATGATTTTTATGATATCATATTTAAACCAGAAATATTTAAAGGTTTCTGTCAGAAGTTTCAGAAAATTTTCATGCTAACTAAATGCTACAGTGACAAAAATGCAGTGACAGTAACTGTCATAGATGCAAAGCAATGTAAATGAATAATAATAGTCTCTGATAGTATCCTGGTAACTAGGGCTAAAACTGTTATGAATAACAAAGAAAGAGAAAGGTTCTTCGTATTTTTTAAAAAACCTAGAAGAGGGATGAAGTGAAGCAGAGATGTCTCATTAAAAGTTTCAGTGCTTAAGAGAATCTGAAGTGAAGCTCAAGTTTTGACTGCATTTTTTTTGGCTAATCCAGTTACTCTTCACCTGTACTGCCATAAAGCTGTAGAGAAATTTTCTCTTTAGTAAGAGTTCAACTCCAAGGACAGAGAAGAAGCTTTTCAAAGCAGAAGCTGGGCTCCAAATTCACTGACTTCCAGTAGAGATGAAGTGCCATATAAACATATATGTCTTTATTTATCTCCTCCCCGCAACCACCTACACACAAACTAGCCTAGTTTCTTATCCATGCCGTGTGGGCAGAGAATGGGAAAATAGCTCCTGGGAGACACTCCTGCTCTCCCCTTGCAAGAAAGGGGGAAGTCTTGGTTGTTCCTAAGGTGCTCTGACTGCAACTGCTCAGTAACAAACCAAGATTCTGCCCTGGCAAGAGAATTACACATCCCACCCCTGTCACAGGCGAAAACCTGGGTCAAATGTCTGGGTGCCAGCACAGCCACAAATATCAGCCTCTCCTGACAGGACCTGTTATCTTCACTTACCTAACGAATATAGCCGAGGTTTAGCAGTTTCCCTCTTCCCTCCTTACCCTACACTCAGACTGTCAGACTTCAGATGGCTGAATTAGCTTCCCCAAGTTGAAAAACTCACAATTTTGAGTTAAGCATTATCAAAACCTTCTTCAAAGATATTCCCCAGCTTTCCATAACATGAAAATATGGTTTTATGCATCAAAATGTATTTATACCTATCTAAAGCTGAATAATAGTTTTCTTTGGTTATCTAGAGTCCATGGAAAAGAAACATTTCATTTGATCTAAAACAATTGTATTGAACACCAAATAATTTATCTTTATTTCAAGTATTTTTTAGATGAGAAAATTGTATCAGTAGGATCAGAGGACGTTACAATACAGAAACATGAAAATCAGTGATTTCATTTGGAAATTATTTTGCAAGTTTTTTCCAGATATTTTTAGAGTGTGAAAATTGAATGACTACCCAATGTTGTCAAATATTTTGCTCAGGAAAAGAAAGCAGTGGTTGTAAAATCTCACTATATTTCAAACAGTCTCTCATACTTAGAATCTACCATTAATAATAATTTTTAGAAGATGAGATTTTATTCCAAGTTTCCACCTTGGGGGAGTTTTCTTTTTATCTTGGCATTGCAAACCTTTGAAAAGAAGCATTTCGAATGGAAGGCATGACAGATCTTTTAAATGGAATATGCAGCTACTGAGCTCCACACTATAATTACTGTCATACTGAAGAAGGTTAAATATTTATGAAGAATGTGCTTTTTATCAGTCAGTCTAATTTTTAAACCTGGATTCTGTAATTGCATTGAAATGCCAATAATCAAAGGCGGGGTGGTTCTTTCTTGGCAGGCATAAGATTTTCACCAGTCTCATTTATTTGTGAAGCATGGCCAATATAAACAAATTCTGTGTAGTTTTTTCATTTTGGATCAAAATTAAATGAAACCAGTCATGCCAAATAACTTCTTAAGCAATGCCTGACTGTTATTTGTTTGTTTGTTTGTTTTTTTCCTCAGAGATTAGAAATTGGCCTTCCCTCTTTAATGTATATTGAGTTTTATATTCAGTCACTTTGTGAATTTCTTCCTCCCCAGATTTGGTTAGGTTAAATAGTAAATTAATCTTAGAGTCTTAGTAGCATATTTTTCTATATTGAAATCATGCAGTAAACTTCTGAATAGTTTCCTGACAAAATTTACTTCATGACCCAAATTTCCCTGATGCTTGCACTGCAATAAGTTTGTTGAAAGTATGTTCCAAATTTTGGTTTTACTGAGGTTATTACAGGTACCTTTACCTCATATGGCAACCCTATAATCAAAATACTAATAAAACAAAGAGGTGAAAATATTTCTGTTTAATAATTTTATTGATTCACCTCAAGTCCTACTATTTTTATATGACTGTTTTATGTGAATTAATCTAGATAATGGTCTGAAGAGATATACTGGAAAGCTTTCCCTAAAGGATGTACAGACTGTGATTTTATAGTTAATCAGGCTTTTAAAACTTCGGATGAGGGTTCTCCATCTGGAGAAGCAATGCATGGTGCTGAACACACTCAGTCTAGAGAGGGTCCTCACACAGTGTTCTAGTCACTGGGAGGAGGTGAGGGGTGCCTGCTTTTGAGGTGGAAACTACCTCAACTACCTAGGCAGCACATCCAGGATGTGATTAATAGAATAAGAATAAATATCTGAAGAATGTCAAGTCAGCCAACCCTCCAAATGTTTCCTTCTCTCTGTGAGCTGGAAAGGAGCAGACACATCCATTTGAAGATGTATGAAAAGAATGCTACCCACTCATATTCATTGGAACCCTGCCACGGCACAGCGGTGTTCTAAAAGAAAACAAGTCCTCCTCAGTAGTGTGAAAGGAGTTCCCTTGTCCTTGGGAGGAGGTCCTGGACCCTGCTTCCAGGAGAGCTGCAAGAACCACCCCCAGAGTAATAGAAGTGAGTACTGCATAGTGCAGTGTTTTCTGACAGGTACTCAGAGCACCTTTCTATGAGTGCAGGGCAGCCCTTCTGCCAGATCTAAGCCTCACTGTGCGCTAGAGAGGGAAGGTAAGGGACAAAATTCTGGTGTGAGTTCCATTCAGTGAAGCAATTTTCATCCTAAGTATGCCTGGCTTTTCCCAGCTTCCAGAAAACACTATAAGGGCTAAAGGTGTCAGTAAAGCTGAGTCATGAAGCATGTTATAATTAAAATTAATTTGCTTTTTTTAATTTCATTACAATTTAAGTAACTACTTAGAATTAAAAAAAATGGGCATTTACAGAATTAATTTCTTTTATTCAAACTACAAAGCTTGGAATATATACTTTCAGAAATTGTTATGAATTTAGTATTGACTATTTATGACTTTTTCAGAGATCAGTTTTGTTCAGTTGCCAATCTGAATGCAAAGAGTTAAATCCTGGGAAATGGCAACAAGGTTGTTAAAGAAGTGCCTTAGAAGGTAGAACAATGATACAGATAAGGCAGCCTAAGGTATATAACTTCAAAGAATTTTAGATATGAGTGGCTGCTGGGCTATTGGGAGACAAACTGGCTCCATGTAGGCTGGAATGGGGTACTCTTCCTAGGGCTATGCCTGGGTTCAGCAGAGATCTGAAACTTCAAAGACTTTAGAAAAGGGAAGGGGGCATTAATAGATTAGGAAAGGCTATGAGGGATGAATCAATGGAAGGCTGACAGTCAGATTGCAAGAGACATGGGAAAATACCAAGTGTGGTGAGCTGAGTGGGGTGTTGGGTTTTATTGCTTTGTTTTGGTTTGCTTTACTTCCGGAAATGAGGTTAGTTCAGCTCATGAGAAAATAAAAGTTTCACACAGTTCTGTGTATGTTCCTGCTTTTCCGGAATTCGTGTTTCACTTCTTGTTAGGCAGGTGCAATGATATAGCTGTGAACCTGTGCATATGTTGAAGAAACAATTATGGCTAATGTTTTATATCTACTCAGATAAATCATGGGAGAGGTTAAGCCGTGAATCCCACTAAAGAGAGATGGAAGAAAGGTCTAGCATCTTTGATGTACATTCTTGAAGATACAAAAGAAAGAGAGTTTCATATATCTATTAGCTGTGGCAGCGATGTTCATTATTGTTTCTCCAACATTACATTAAAATAATTGTATAAATATGATTCTTCTCCTCGATAAAGGCAGACTGAGGACTGTCAAGATCACCACAGACCATTTAGATTGTGTCTGTTTTGTCCAGAGTGACGTTGTACAGAAGTTATCTGTGTTGGTAATGTAAGCATTACATCATTTAACCTTTGTTATCCACTCTCTGTTAATTTTATTTTTTTCTATTCTCTATTACGTAAAAGTGTTCCTTGCAAAGCTATTCTTCTGCATCCTTTGCTGCTTTATATTCACAGATGTATAACGGATTAACTTTGAACACCTTTTATGCTGTGTTAATAGAATTGTATTATATATATTGCTGATCAGCTTCTAGCAGGTGCAAATGCCTTTAGGTGGTCTCTTGTGGATTTTTTTTTTATTCCCTTAGTTTTGAGTTGAACATGATTTGAAAGGGCAATAAATGTTGAACCAGGTTGCTACATTCAGAAAAGTATAGTCAGAGTAGAAGGGTCTGGAGGGGAAGCCGTGTGAGGAGTGGGGGAGATCACTTGGTCAGCTCAGCCTGGAGAAGAGGAGACTGAGGGGAGACCTCAGTGCAGTTACAACTTCCTTGTGTGGGGAAGCAGAGGGGCAGGTGCAGGTCTCTTCTCTAGTGCCCAGTTACAGGACTCAAGGAAATGGCATGAAGCTGAGGCAGAGGAGCTTTAGGGCTGGATATCAAGAAAAAGTTTTTCACCCAGAGGGTGGTTGTGCACTGGAACAGGCTCCCCAGAGAAGTGGTCACAGCACCAAGCTTGTCTGAGTTTGGTAGTTGGACTCAATGATCGTGATGGATCCCTTCCAACTCAGTGTATTCTGTGATTCTGTATTAATTCTACTAAGACAATATTGGTTTTGATTAAAATGTGCTATCCTGGCCCCTTTGTTCTTCAAAACAATTTCAGTGTCCTTGAAAATGTAGGCATTATAGGAAAACAGTATAATATTTGAGGAATTCAGAATAGATAAATCATTGAATACAAGTTTTAGCATCTGAGTGGAGTCTCTGTTATCTCTATCAAGTAGCTCATCTGAGGTCTTTAACTTCAGTTACATTCTTTCAAGTATCACTGATTTGAAAGGCGCTGGGAGTCAGGGGCAAATTGCAGTAATGATAAATGTTAGAATCAAAATATTTAAGGGGCATAATTTACAAGATCTGAAGAAAAGCTGTTTGTTTCCAAAAATATCTTTGTAGGGATCCTTAAGAGAAATTCTATTGTTCCCTTTCCAGAATCCCAATCTAATTCCATATTTAAGTACTCACACAATTTTAAAGAATGATGGTGAGGTACCTGTAGGTTTTTAAATTCTGTTTTGCAATCTTGCCTAACAACATTTATGCAAGGATGTTCTAAATTACACCTTGCAGAAAACATAGCACAAAAAAAAATCAGCATTATGTGACTGATTTTGCAAGTAAAGCTGTAAAGGTTTTTGTTGTACATCATCTGGATATCTGAGGTAATGTTGTCACAGACATTCAGATGTTGTTTAAATGCTGTTCATGTTTTTTACAGCCAATCAGGCAGAACAGCAATAGAACATAATTTTTGCAAACAGTACTGTAAATGGTATAACACATTACATTGCATATTTTTGAAAGAAGATATGAGGTACGTCTTACTATCAGGTGTATAAATTTTTAAATGATTTTATGCCAGTTTATTTAGGCGAGAAATTTACTTCTATTCTGATACTCACCCACAAAAGTCAATCAGAAAAAGGCTTTGTTTATTTTATTGGACTATTAACTATAGAATGGCAATTTACATTTCCTATATTTAATCTGCAGAACAGCAAACAGTCTACAGCCAGATATATTCAATTACTCTCAATGATTTAAGGATACATTGTTACCTTCTGCAAATGAAATATCTATATGGGCACTTCAAAAATAGTGAAAAGTCTGATTCTTTTGGCAGTTTATTATTTTATTAACAAACACTTTAATTTTTTTACGTTTTAAGTATTTTTGCTTCCTTTATTGTCTTTATTAGAAAAGAGTGTAGTCCTATATCTAGCTTAACTTAGCTAAATCTATAAATCTAATAGTCATTGACCTCATTGCTGCAGCACCTTTTTCTTCTTGCCTGCTGTTTTCTTTTCCTTTTCATAATTTCTACACAAGTAGGGCAATACAGCCCTTTTCAAGTGACACCAGAGTTCAACTAAACCTACACTTTCTTTCATGAATCTTTTTTTTTCCCAGATGACAATCAAGACAAGTGACCTTAGCATACACTCAATACAAACAGCACCACCGTGTCTCAATAAGACTGTATTGTAATGATTTTGAGGCAAATCATCTATTGAGATATGCAGTCAATAAAGTCATGTCAAGAAAGGAATGAATTAAAATGTCATTTTGTTGAGGGAGAGCTACTAATGACCAATTCTGAAGCTCATGCTTCCACCTTTTCCCCCTGAGCTAACCTCCATTTGATGGTAACATCATGTGCTCTTTTGAGGCCGCCACTTGATCTAGACCAAATTAAGGGAAAATAGTTAGAGATTCCACAGTACTCATCTGGGTGTGTTATAGGCAGAGCTGGTTATCTTTTTTCTGTGAACATCTATATGAATTATATAATAAAAATAAAAAAAAGAAGAAAAATGCTTAGCAACTTCACATTTCTCTGACCTCTTATCTAAATTACAGCTGACATCTGAGCATAGCCATGGCCTTTCTTTGCAGCTTAAGAAAGTCTTTGTTCACCATGTCCATTGTGTGAGAGACCTCTCTTACCAGATCAGCATGATCCTGAAGACATTTCATGCAATAAAAGGCAGTGGCTGTGGCTTCTTCTGCCTTTCAAACTAGCATTTTAGCCTGCACACTCAGATTACAAGGTATAGCTTTTTCTTGATTGTCTGTGGAGGCTAATAAATTGTTAGGAGATGATTAATGATTAACAATTATTATTGATTAATTATTAACAATTTCAAGGGAATGATGACTGTACTTATGGTCCACATCTCATAAACCAATCTGCACTTGCCTGCTTTATCTTGTCTGCTTATCTTGCCTGCATGATTTGAAGCTGGCGTCTGCCTCGGTAACTGCTTCTGCATATTCTTTTTGTTTTCTTTTGAAGTATGAAATGGAGAGGAGGAAACAGGCATTTCCTTTTCCTGAGGCATTCACTAAATATACTAGAAAAGGCAAAGAAGCCTGGTAACTTCTTTACTGCTAGACAAGCTCCAAGAAAGCCAGTAGAAAAATCTGTTTTCATTCTCTCCCTTATACTTGAATTACAGGTGTCAAAATATGGGTAATTTAGCAGAATTTTCTAGGGACAAAAAAGAAAAATAGCTTGATCCACCATAAATCTTTAGTTTGAGCTGTAGAATACACTATCAATGAACCGTAACTGCTGGGACTCTCTGCATCCTTCTGCTGCATTTAACTTCATTGTGTGTTTTGAGATAAATTGTAAAGCAACATATCAAGTTAACAGCTTATTGACTGTCCTGCTGGAAAATATGTAGAGCAGGCATGGTTTTAAATTAACTCTGTAAAAGAGTGAACAAGTCAAGTCTGTGCATGACAAGTTTACATAGCAAGCATTGGACTGATAGGCAGTAAATCAGAAATGAATTGTGCTTGTTTGGGTGGAGCAGATTTTATGAGACATGGGTTGCTTTCATGAACTCTGATTCTAGCTAATTTATACATGATTTCTTGTTTTTTGAAAGATATCTGGCTCTATACAACTCTGCTTGGAATTTTAAAGATACCTTTTTTCTCTCATGCTGTTTGGCTAGTTTAAGAAGGATAGCTAAATAACCTTGGTATTCTTTTCTGGGACCAGAGAGACAAGAATTTAGTTTCATTTTAATAAAGTCCTTTACACCATTTCAGAAATGAAGAGAGAGTATGGAACAAATGCAGATATTCTTTGTTTTCTTCATCTCTTTTCCAGTGGTAAAAAAATTATGATAGCAAAGTGTGTAGGGTTTAATGAACCTGTGTTAATTTAAACAATATAAGAGTTTGACTTACCATCTGGAAAATTCTAGTGCATGTCTAATGTTTGTGTATTTTATTTGATTATTTGGGTTTCTTCCATTATTTGACTTGCTATAACGCCGATTTCCTGTGACGTTTGCAACTGCTCCGTGGAAAGTAGAGCTGAGGCAGGTCTCCCTTGCCTTCTGGTTGGTTCTTTTTAACTTTTGACTATGATGAAAGCAAGACTTCAGAAAAGGTTACCTAAGCTAAAAGTGACTTATCACCAGAGATGGCATAAACAGAAAAATGATATTACCTGAGACAGTATTTTGTGTCTTTAAAGATGAGAAGATTTTATTTTCATCACTTCGGTTTGTAGATATTTAAAATGTAGTGGTTTTTCTTCAGTTGTTGGCTCCTTGTATTGAGTTTTGGGTTTTTGTGTGTGTGTCATTTTGGGTTGTTGGTTTTTGTTTTTTTTTTTTAGGAGGTAGAGGCTATTTCCCTGTGACAATATTCACAAAGCCTTCAGGAGGCTATCAGAACTGCAGCCCATAAAAAGAATCCGGTACTCTTTGAAGTTGCTTTTGAAAATGCCAAAGGTTACCTTTCTGCATTTTCTGCATAAACTATATTTATGTCTATGGACCTATAGAATTGTCTCCCTTTCCTCAGATGATTGTATGGAGAACAGCATGTTTAATCAGTGCATCTGAGGGCAGAGCAAGATAACAGTCCTTCTGATTAGAATAAAGGGTTTCTCAATTATTGGTATTTTGTTTAAAAGTGATCAATAATTGTATATTCTTTTAGAAAAGGAAAGAATTTTTTTTATCATTTCTTTCTGGTTGGTTGCACCCCTCAAATATTCAATTATAAATATACAAAGCTGTGGGACAAATCCCTTGTGAAATGGGCTAAGGGTGGTACTAAAGGTGTCTCCTTCAAACCCAGGATTTATCTTAGACCCTTTACCCTTTGTTGGCAGACAGAAAAAACGTTAAGGATTGAGTGGAAAGGCAAAAATTGAATGGAAAACATAACCCATTGAAAGATGAACATTTTGAGAGGCATGGGGAATTCTGCACTTCCACTGTTGCAGTGCCCTCAGAGACAGGTTTGGGGGTCATTTACCACTGCCTCCTCTTCACTCAGAGTGTTTGAACACTCTTATGTCTAACATCAGTCAAGAGGAGAAAATGAGCCCTGGGAATTCATTCAATTTAAATGTTTTTTTCAGAAGTATTTGTCAGTTCACGGGTTGGTCTGAACTAGAAGAGTCAGTGGGTGAAGATAAGTCGTGCTGAAATGTACATACAAGGGCTGTGGTGTCACACCACAAACTGTTCCATGGAAAAATTTGTATCAGCTTCCACAATGGTCACAGCATGCCACTTCTCTTGTCCTCTTTGCATGACCAGTGCTTTAAAGCAAATGTATACAAAGATACATCAGTTCCCTGATCCAATTCAAAGGATAACTGCCCACAAAATTGTACCAGTCTTATGACAGTAAAAATAGAGGGCAGGAATATCTCAAGGTAGTATAATACCTGAAGACTTCTGTAGTTTAATGGGCTAATTTTTGGTGGCAGTGTTGGAATGAAAGGCCGTCTCACATTCAGATCTGCTCAGGGACGCTTCTGTTTGCAGAACTGTGATGACCTGAACCAGGGACCTGATGCAGCTGAAAAAACAGGTTTTGTTTGGGTTCCTTTTCAGCTGAATTCACTCCTGTTCTGGCACAGCTCTGAGCAGCTTTGGCCAGAATAAGCAGTTTCTCTGAGTGTTCAACTGTAGCTTGTATCTGCTGAAATCACATTCTGAATTACTGGTTTGGGGAATAGGAAATTCAGGGGCATCATTCCCAACAAGTATTTATTACTAGGCAATCAAACACAAGACATAATGGCCTGCGTGCCAAAGAAATGGATGCAATTTTAAAGGCTGAGGTCCTTCACTTAGTAGGAACAACAGCAAAGCTGTCTCCTGAATAAGGCCAGGAAGAGTTTAGCAGCAGTACCAGTGTAATGTATTCCTGCGGTCTGCACTGGGCACATTCTGCTCCCAGCTGGTTCAGCATAACTGCTTTTAAGGCAAGCAGTTATGTAGGTGGAGTAGAGAGCTGATTCTACTAAGCCACTTTCTCCTTTATGTTTACATTTTTATTTCCAGTATACTCACAGCTAAACAGACCAATCCAAGGCTGGTAATCTGGAGCACAGGAGAGGAAAAAGCATCTTTTTGAGGTGACAGATGAGAGGCAGTAAAACTCTCAGGCTTGTGCTAAGGTGGAGGGAACATACCAGAACTCTGCAAGTCCCCACAGAGGCTCTGACACCCATTTTACTCTCACTCTGAGAACAAGAAAGGATTTCCTTTTCACTTTCATGAGCTGTCAATCTCTGTTCAACGACATGAACAGTTAATTCGCTTCCTAAAATCCATTTTCCATGCATTGCCATCTTTGTAAGGGAGAGTAAATCCTTTCCTTTACTTACCAGGCTTGAAATTTAACTTTCTTGCAGAAGGCTGTAGAAAAAGTTTTTCTGTAAGTCAAAAAAGGGACATTAGAGGCAGTTCAACTTTTACTTTTTTCCAGTTTATGAATGTCTGAGCATTAAATGACTCAAGTTTATTAAGTATGAAAAAATGGCACTAGGATTTTAACGTCATTTGATGTTAAATAATTGACTTAGAAAACTAATGCCAACATCATAAACCACAATATGCATGATATTCAATATATAGCTACATTCAATAATAAATATCTTATGGAATTCGTATAATTGAAGCCCACACAAGAATAAGGAAGCTGCCAAAATAGAATCATATCCAGTCGGCTTAGTCAGCAAGAAACCAACTGGTCCACAGATGCTCTTTTTTCTATGAGAAAATATCCTCTTTTGCAAGTCTCCTGTCTGCAAAATGTTTCATATGAACTCTTCTCCTCCTGCAGGCTGTAAATAATTTATTCATCAAACCCTTTTATTTGTAGCAGATGGAAATCTTTGTACAAATTTAAAAACAAAAAAGGAGAAGATTAGACACTTAGGTGAATAGCTCTAATTGCATTATACTGCACTAACTTGTAAGAAAGACCCTAAGGCATGGGAATCAACGGACACCCAGATGGATTTGGATGCCTTTTCTCTGGCACAGACAAGAACTGGAAAAGAAGTTGTTTTGAGAATTGAGAGTTGAGAGTGCTTGCTCATCATATGCAAGGATATGAACACAGGTAATGAGGTTATGACAAGATATTCACCTGTATCCAGTGTTCCCTTACTATCCACTTCCAGTGTCCTTGTCTATTCATGCAGCTGCCCAGCTGAGGTCCAGCCAGTGTCCCAGTAAAATAGAGTAGGTGCTCTGTTCCTGCAGCATGTGTCCTTTTTTCCTCTCTATTATTCCTTTTGCACAGGAACACATACATTTTGGCAAGAAAATGATAGGACATTAAAAAAAAACAACCACCTGGTATGTTTCCAATTCCTTTTCTTTCAGAACATGCACACTTTTGATACTTTTGGTCTAGCAAAACTTCACCAACTGTTGTTAATTGACTATAGAACATAACTTGCATTCCTGCATTTTGCATTTTATGCAAGGTCACAAAGGGAAAAAAGACCCTATTCCTACATATATTGAGAGAATGGTTCTCAAAATACTTCTCTCACTTCCAAAGAAACACTGCTACCATTCGCATTATGGATAAAAGTCTCATAACATTGCCAATAACATAGTTGCTACTCTAGCAATAAGAAAGCTTTGTTATTTTGATTATACATTTCTATTTATAAAATATTATTTACCATTAGATAACTACTTACACGTGATGATGGTGTGACAATTGTTCCTCCTGTAATACAAGGACACAGACTAAATAAGCTGAATTTTATTAAACTAAAGTTTAAAATATATCAGAGCAAACATATATAAAGTATGTTTTCTACTCCATAATTCTGTGATTTCCCACTCATTTGAATAGTATTCTATAAAAACACCAACAGATAACAGATCTATTTTTTATAGAGTGATAATATAATCATTAATAGGACAGATGTGACAGGACACTAGCATACAGGAGAGGAAAGTGGAAGTACGTGAATTTCAGTAATAGGAGATACCCTGAAAAGTCTGTTTGGTTAAGAATTACAGCAAGAACTCTTCCTTTTGAGTGTTATCTGGACTGAACTGTGTTGGATCCTGGAAGCTGGCCTGATCTTTACTGATGAAATATTGCTGACTGGTTGACTGAAAACCAAGGAGAAGAGGGCATGTTAGCTGTTCTGTTGCTTTCTGTGAATGTATAAATGTTCCTGTTTCTGTAACCATCATTAAGAAAATTAAGAAAATTAAGAAATTAAGAAAAGAAGAATTTTGCCATCAGTTTCAGAATACTCCTTTGTGCAAGGCAATGTGCCTTTGTAATTGAAGCTATTTATCAGAGTTGTATTACAATTTTTTTTTCTTATACTAAGGGATGCACCTGCTATCTGGGGTCTGGCTCTCAAAATGTGTTTTGGCAGAGAATAACGTCAATATTAAGTATAAAGATGGTGTCATTATCATAGGATTATTGACTTGGAAGTTAATTGAAGACATTGCTTTCATAGACAACACAAAGTGATCTCCAAGCCAAAAATTTCACGTTCCTTACCATTTAAAAAAAAAAGTTCTCAGACCAATGAGACCAGATGTTCCTATGCATCCAGCTGCTCCCCACCCTGACTTGCATATTTTATATTTCCCAGAAGGCATTTAAAATCTGCAGCATCACTGTTGAGTTTATTGCACTATTAACTTAAAAACTGCATCAACTGTTGTGTGGTATTTAAGTAGAAAATTTACTGTGGATGGGTTATTGTTGCAGGAAAAGAGTACTGTTCTCTGCTAAAATTCTAGGAGACATAAATGGAATTTCATTTATTTTTTGTAAGCACATTATTAATAAAAGTTTTTTCCATTCACAAGATATTTGCATGGCTTCCACCTGTAACTGGCCTTTCCAAACAATTGAAAAATGAAGGAATTAACATTGAACAGACAATCTTTTGAGCATAACTGGGCATTCAGACAGTCATATAAATAAAAGTTACTGGGTTAAGAATGAGAAAATATTGTTACAGCTGTAGACGAACATACTTTCAACTATTTTTGCAGGTATATACCTAGTACCAAGTTCAACACATTTTGTTGACTTAATTTAGTTTAATTTAATGCTTTTGCCTTATTGTACTTTTATTACTTTGTTACTGTATTAGAGAACACCTACTAATATACTCCTGCAAAATTTCATTCACAATGTGGGCTAAATTAGGACTTTCAACTCACAGACTTCAGAAAAAAGAAAGGAGAAGGAATATTCCCATGAGAAGTAGTTTTGATGTACAGTCTCTTACTTATGGAGTACATGTGTGATATTTCTTAAGTATCTGGCCAGCCATGCTAGATAAAGCAGAAGAAAGATACATGGAAATATGCCATATGCCATATTCCATATTTCTCTTTGGCATTTGAAATCTGTTTGAATGAACAACAGGGAATGAAATCCAGGCTTTCTGCAGGAGCTGACTCTGAAAATGGCAGTAGACAAGGAAACATAAAATTATCAGCTTTGAGAACCAAGCTAAAATAGTTTTCCTCTAAAATATTCTATAGTGTTAAGTTTCACACACTCATCAATGAATGTAGCAAGATTTAAAAATGGATAGATTTTTTTCTATGTCCCAAAGAAATGTTGGTTTCTTCAAGCACAGTAGATGTTTTTTCACTTGTAACAGCAGGAAAATATACAAGGAAGAGCAAAGCACATGTAACAAGATCATACAGCGTCAGCAGTACGTGTAGCAATACTCTTGACGAAGTAATAGCTTTGGTGCTTTTTCCCCTTTCCATAATCTTCCAGCAGTGTTCCTGGGATAATCATTGTAGTTTAATCTTTGTCCTCTGCAGGTACAATATCTGTCTTTCAAAGTCTCACACTAATCTGTGTTGTGACGCAAAGGGCAAGACTTAGTCCTGCAGTGCCACCCTGAATAAATATTTGGTTGGCATTTCTTCTTGTACTCAAGGGGAGTGCCAGGCTTTGAGCTGGACATTGAATCCTCATAAAGTTTTGTATTTATTTTATGTTTGCAAGAGTGATCACAGACTTGGCTAGCTGCCCTGAGGAAACAGGTCTCTGGAGCAACACCCAAATGGTTGTACTTTAAACCTGAGCTAGTAGAGCTTTACAGAAATAAACACCTGTATTGCATAACACTGGAAAGGTATTTCAGGGATTTTTTTCTTTTATGAACAGATATGACATGCCTTCAATGGTCATTATTAATTTTTCTAGAGTCCCAAATGGAATGCGCTTCAGCCTCCTTCTTTCATTCTCTCTTTACTTTCTTCTGATGGCTTTTGTTGTTGTCTAGCACTTCTTTAGAAACAGCCTAGCAAGTATATTTAAGGGCAGTAACTCGTGTGTGGAAAATGAATGTTGCTCTTGTTAAACTGAACATTCACACTTGGAATAGTTTTGAGAATTGTAACTCTGGAACTTAAGACATCTATGGCAATTAAACATTACCATTGTTATTATTAGTGTGGGTGTGATTTATTGTTCATCACCATCACAGCTAACAGAGAGCTAGCCATGCAACCTCCAGGATAAGGTATTGTACAATCATGCCATCCCTGCACAAGGTGTAAGCATTGGGTATGATATACTTTCTGTGGGACTCTCTAACTTGGTGTCTAGGACCTGAGTCATGTGAAATTCTGCTTCGGAATGTCCCCTGAAGTGGTCACTTCACCTTTGGGTCCTGCAGACAACACTATAAGGTCCTAGCACTATAACAGTCATAGTGACCTAATGGTTCATGCTCCACTTCTCTTTCTATAGAGACAAGCCGTATTGTGTGTGGGGAAATGTCTGCCTGTGTCCTGCTTAGTTACAGGCAGAATACTGCTATCAAGTAGCACTAGACACTAAAATTATCCTCAGTAGCAACGTCAGCTGTCAATATTGCAAGAAATTTCCAATGCAACGCTGATACCCTGTGCTGCCCGGTTCGACCTGCTGCAGGTGCACTTGTTGCAGCCCTGCCTTCATGTACTCCTCCAGTTCCTGGTCACATGCCTGCTAGTATTTTTGCTTTCTCAGCAAAACGTTGGTGAATTTGGTGAGCTTAATCTGGGACCGCAGAGAGGCACTAATGGAAGCCTTTTGTCTGGGCCAAAATCACTTTGGTCCAGCTGGCTCCAATGCAGAGATAACATTACCAAGGAAAAGGGGTAAGTGTAGGAAAAAATACTGCCCCACCTTACACAAAATTCCCTGAATTTCTCTTTCCTAAAACTTTAGTAGGAACATGATGGTACTATAATTCCGTTATTTTTGGCATCTGCCTCATGTAAGATTTGGCATTAATGCCACCAGAAACTTGCCCTCCTTGTTGTATACTCTGGGTCAGCAGTGGACCATTCACGCACAACGCAGAAGCAAACAACTGCTTTCAAATCAACAGCAACAGGCTACAGCTAAGTTCTTAAGTAACATTTAACTTAAATCTAAACTGGAGTTGAATCCTAAACTCTGGTCTTCCAAACTAGAAACTCAAGAAAAAAAGAGAAAGGAAAAATGCAATTCAGAAAATATTTTATTGAGTACAATACCATTTCATTGTAGGCTTTATAAAACACCACCAACCTCTCTGAGGCTGAATACAGCTTGGGCAGGTGCACAAGGAGTGGGAGAGGGAGGGACAGCATCTGCAAATTTTCATGCAAGAGGCATAATATGGGATATTTGCATCCAGATAATACCTTGTCATAGTGCCCAAGTTTGCACTAGCTCACCAGAAAAAAATTAATGAATCTACATTTAAATTTTATAAAGGACTGTAACAATCAGCTGCAAGTTCAAATTTACTGGGTGTTGCCATTGCACATTCAACAACTAAACTCAAGATTATGAAATAAAAAACAGTCACTTGGATTGAAAGTACTGTAAGAAGCCTTGTGTGGAAACTGGATTAACTCTAACTCCAGAAACTAATGGAGACAGTTTAAGACATCATAACCACTGTAGATAAGGACAACTGCAGTTTTTACCAATATACTAACATCTAACTTCCATTTTAAGCAGATGGAAAACAAGGAAAGTTCCTGGAATTTGGGTTAATCCCACAACACACATCTAATCAAGACCTGGCACCATGGTTTTTGGAAATAGATTAAACAAACAGTAGTCCATAGGCAATTTTGAGTTGCATGAAGCAACTGGAAACTCATAGAAAACAGCCCTGATCAGGGGACAAATGTGGTAATATTTATATGAATGAAGATGCTGCTTACTGGGATGAAGACCAACTAATTTTTCTGGTGTGTTTATTTTCAGGGATGGTAAAGAATAAATGCGCTATGAAAAGTAGGAACAGTCAAAAGCAGCCTTGAAAAAGTCTCTATATTGCTTGAATTCTCTCAGCCTTACCTCTTTATGAAGTATGCATACATTCAGGGACTGTAAGAAGCTTTCAGGTTGACTGTATTTCTACAGCTAACTGTATTTTATGAGCTGGTCCCCACAAAATCTTTAAAAATCTGCCATCAAACCTGCACTGTACTGCCAAAGAATTGAGGAGCACTTGTTATAACAGTGAATATGAAGGTCAGTATAGCAGTTAATATATCAAATTACACAGACTTCCATTGTTCTTTGGGTGTGCATTTCCCAAAATGTGTAAGTACCACCACTTTGACAGGAAATAGTTTCGTAAAGCAGGATGGAACAATTTGTTAAATACAACAGTATTTTCAAATGGAAAAGAAATTATTAATCCACACTTTAAACCAAAAAAAAAAAAAAAAAGAAAAGGTAAAGTTTAGCATATTCAGTAGCAATTAGAGGAAATAGTCCAGGAAGGCCAAAGTATTCAAATAATTCAGAAATGTTCTGCTGAAATGAATTTCTTATTTATTAAAAAGACAACACATTCTCAAGAGAGCACCTTCTGCAATGAAATAATTTAGTTTCTTCATATAGACACATCATACACAATGTTAACAACCATGAAAAACAATACAAAATGCTTTCAAATTTAACAAGTAGAAAAATATAACTAGTATATATGGCAATTGTGAATCTAATACTGTACAGAAGTATTTATGGATTTTACAAATAAATAATAGCTTAAATGCCCTTTTAAAATCTTATAGCTGTACACTGGAACATAGGTTCTGAAGCTTACCACTAACTTGCCACAAATGTGTGCCAGTCAAATGTTCTGCCCACAAGCTCAAAAAACTTCTTATTGGGTTCATGGAAATATTCCTGCAGTTTCTCGAGTAACCGGGTATCTACTTGTGGGTGCGCTCGTCCTTTGGACTCGTGTAAACAGCGCTCTCTACCACTGTCCCTCAGGCAGTAGAATCCCTTGGTTTTATTGAAATAAAAGTTTGAAGCATTTATCTGTGGTGATAACTTCAGAAATCTCTCTACCTTTTCTATTTCTGGAAAGGGATCTTTGATTAGTTTATCCCCATCTACAATGTGGATATGATCAAGAGGAAAATACTTCAGCCAGTTCTGCATGTGAATGTAGTATAAGCTTCTGTTTATTGCCCTGTAGTCCACATTGAGTTCTCCATTTTTAATCAGGAATTGTTCAATGGATGGGTACGGCTTGTGCTTCTGCATGTGGTTGTAGAACACTTGGGTGTAATCTGATAGTACTCTCTCACTTGGGTCTCTTAAAATAAGGAGTAGTCTCATGGATTGGTTCATGTTATAAACTCTTTCAGGCACTTTAGGTGATGTGAAATATGCTGGAGTTTTTTCCACGGTGATCTGATGGGGATACGAGAATGGCATTTGATTAATATACCACTGCAATCCATTCCTGTAATGATCTTCCCAGTCAAAGAAGTGAACTTCACTTTCTGCTGCTGCAATATCTGGATGGAGACTCAACATCTCTAACAAAGCTCTTGTTCCACCTTTTCTCACTCCAATAATAATAGTCTGTGGCAGCTGCTGACATGATCCATTAGAATGAATGTTTTCCTTGAAGTCATTTTTCTGAGACGTTTTCTTTAGAAGCTCTCTCTGAACAGACTGAGAAGAAGTCTCAGCATTTGAATTTATAGCTGGTCTGGAAGGCACTATCTGAGGCTGAGCAATAAGCAACACAGCTCCCAGCAGAAAAGCTGCCATGACAGAAGTTCTTAGTCTGGTTTCACTCAAGCGGGTAATATGGCATAGAACGATTTCCACCAAGAAAAACCCTTAAAAGTTGTTTTTGTTTTGCTGAGCAAATATGTATTTCTCAAGCAGAAACTTCGCTGAAAGAGGGAAAAGAAAAAGCAAAAGCACATTATTGTATATTCAGACACATCATTACTAAAGCCACACTGCGAATACCTTTTTCTTTTCAAAACTGAACAAACTTTAGCTTTCCCAACTCCATGCTCATAGATAATTTAGTGTAATTAAATGTTTTAAAAGACAGGCATATGCAACAATGCCATAAGAAAATTATTTCCAGTCATCAGGAGACATGAACATTATGAATCTTTCATTTGCATCCAGAGTATTATTAGTTACTATTTTTTAAAAATCTGATCTCCTTGGAAGTGAACCACAATCACAAGAGAATTAAGCCCTTATTTTAATCTACGAGAATAGGTTTGTCTTAGAAACAAAACATAAAAAGGAAAAGGTGTGGAATGGACCAAAAGAGCATTCCTAAAAGCTGAGAGTCTTGTAGGATGTCTGGGAATTATAGCCTCCCAAAGAACCATGTAGCAGCAACCTTAGAAGTCAAGCCTCCTGGGAAAAAGGCTCATGCAATAAAGATAGAGCTGTCCAACACGAGAAGGCAACATTCTTCTAGGAACTTAGGAAGAGCTCTGGGTAAATAGTACACCAAAGAAAAGTTGAATTCTTGTGTCATTTTTAAGTGAAGTTAAATTTTGCTTTGTGCTTACTGTTTCTAAGGATAAAACTGGTGGCTTGCACGCTGGCCCTGCAAAAAGGAAAGATAATGAAACCACAGACTATAGTATGACTGAATCAACAAAATACTAAAAGACCTGTGGTTCCAGTCTCCATACTCAGGAAAGAAAATACACAATGGGTGCTTCTGAAGGTCATTTCAAGAGTTAGCCAGCAAGCTGCTGCAATGTAAAGAACTAACTTTAGGCTTTATCAAAAGACTACTAAATACCACCACTGAACACCCTTTAAAGGTCAGGGTATTTTTAATGCAAGGTTTGAAGTGACATTGTTAAAGTTTCACACACAGTAGAGCTGTTAGACTGTTGCATTATGAGCAGGCTGTGTACACAAGATCCCTGAATTACAATGTCTTCCAAAGACTTTATACCCTCAGTGAAGGGCTGGTGTGGATTTTGGTATTGTCTAGCTCCACTTAGAAGTAGAAGCCATGAAGGCTGAGTACTGACTGCTTTGCCTTAGCAGGCTGCTGTAATCATGAATTTAAGCCTGGAACAGCACATACTGCGCCAGATAACAAGGGCTGAAATATGAAATTACATATGAACAACCTGAGGAAATGCAAGGGCTAGGTTTTGGAAATTCTCCAGAGAATCTGAAAAGAAACTAATGACTTTTCCACAATAACCTAAGTCCCAGTGCAACAAGGACTAATGATGTGTTTCTAAGTGATATAAAGTTCTGTTTGATAGCTTTGCATTTACAGAGGTCATGACTCCATCCTGAATGGAACAGGTCTGCTTCCTGATGTTTTCTACTGATTATCACTTCAGCGCTTTCCCTTTTTCCAGTTTTAAAGGGCTACAAGGCAGTGATATGGTTAGGAAGCAGAAATCGGGGCTGGGAAGAAAGAGAAACACAGTGTCATGACAGATGTGAAGTTAAGAGAGTGCCTCCTTGTATGCCCACAGGCTTTGAGCCTTGTGTCAGTTCTGTGATGTCTGATGTGAGGCAACTTTGCAGAGGAATTTGTTTTTTTCCCATTTTTGGTCACTGTTAAGTTTTCTCTGGCTGAAAGAGTTCCATTTCGTCTGTCATCATTAGTCTTCTGCTCCCTTTCCCTGTCCTCACCATTCCTGCTAATAATTCTCAGCTTAATCTATATCAGTTTCAACAAGAAATAGCCTTAATAGCCCCGCACTGTGGATGTTGATGGGGGGAGGCAATAGGAGACAGAAAATTCGATATAGGTAAATTCACTGATCTATGCTGCCATCATACTCAGCAGCAATGGGAGCACAGGATACAGCACCAGCCAGATTGGATCAGTGACTGATGGGCAGCTCAGTACGTAACAACAAAACATCAACTCTGTTGAATTTTAAGGTCACAGATTAAAGGAATAGCCGCTTACTTCAGAGTATATTTTAAGTCACTGGCTCCATAAATAGTAAGCCTGAGTTGTTGTCTTAACACCTTATTGGAAAAGCATAATAGGATTCCAGCGAGGAACAGGTTGAACTGTGTTGAAAGGAGTGAATTTAAAGCCTAGTGGTAGGAACTCTTATTTCATAATAGTCAGATTGAAATATACTATGCTAATAGCCAACTTCTGTAGCAGACTGTCTCTGGAAAGATTAAATTTTAGCTGCTGGTCTCATAGTCACAACACACTGCTGGATTGGAGAGGGGAGGGGAGGTGTTGATTTTTTTTGGTTTTGCTGCTGTTGGTGGGTTTTTTTGTAGCATTTTATTTCTTAAAAAAATAAAATTAACACTATATACTAATTCATTGGGATTCTTAATTTGTAACTCATAGTTTGCACACTACTCAGCTGCCAACACAGCTTTCTGTGGCTGAATATAACATAAGAACTTTTGAGAAAAAGACATAGCAAGGTGTCTCTTCACTCTAGCTCTACTCTTGTTTTGGCCGTCATCTTTGAAATCCAACTTGTGGGATATTACAGGTATGGTACCAGGGGCCTCACCTCAGGCAGGCTTTTAAGCCTCAGTGGAGCTCTGCCTCAATGTCTTAAAGACTTTTGTGGGGCATAGCTTTTTCTAAATACACAAAAGCAACTGTTTTCTGTTTCAACATGAAATGTCAGCATAGGAATATCTTCTGTTTCAGACATACAGAATTTCATTGTTTCTCCTCACCTATTTGTTCAGGTGCACATCTTCCACTGCAGAACACTGCTACTGTATCTGTAGCATTTATTTAGCATTTATTTTATGCACTCTTGAAGAACCATATCAGTAATTATGCCATTCAGAGTACCTATATGCTATTGTTGTTTTGTGCGCAAGCAATAAAGCTTTGTCTGCCTTTTCTTTCCATTCTACTTTGTTTCTCCCAAATTGTATAGGCCTGATATCTGGATCAATTATTTTGTTATGTTAGCCTAATGCAACACAATGGACATGACTGTGCCTCTAAATTCAGTACAAAATACATGATGCGTGAGAAGAGTGGTCTTCAGGAATAAAGCAGCATCTGAATTGGTTGTCATTCAGTTCTCATCTCTTACATCCTCTTTAATGCTTTAGGTTGATCTGCAGTTTGGTGTCTAGAATTACAGTGGTTTATATAAAATAATGCAAACATGTTTTCCATAGCTTTATAATTTGTGAGTCTGAAAAACTGTTTTAAGAATAACAAGCATGCACTGAGGAGCTTAAAGCAGCCACTTTGCCAAGTTACTTTTCTACTTTAAGCAATTTCTTCACTGCATCCACAAGTCATGCAGAGCATACATGATTTCACTTGATGACTTTGTATTCCATATCAGTTCAAAAAATTTGACTGACAGCCATTACTATTGTATTTGCTACAAGTAAATGAGCAAGTTGTAAAAGAAACACAGTTTATGTTAAATGGTGCTTTGAAGATTATACCAAGACTTTTCAAAAAGTGTGATTGCTTTTGCTTAATCTTTTCTTCAGCTTTCTCCAATTAATTAGCGAAATATGTCATCCTGTTTATTTAACAAGATTCAATGTGGACTTTATGATGAAAATCTCTTCAATAGCAATAGTAACTTGGAAATAAATAGAAAATTTAATCAGTAAATGCAGAATGAGGGCCAGAGGCTGTCACATGTAATTGAATTTTTAGCATGTTTCAGTACTCTTTTAAACATGTGTCACTATTTTATGATTTCTTACCATTTTACAAAGGTATTTTAATGCCTCCGTATGTGTGTCGTCAATGACATTGCCTAAGCTACCTAGATTATATACGCTTCTTAGTTTAATATGCATTAATAAAATAAGGTAGTTTCTTCCTTATAACTTAATTTTGGCTGGGAATTGGATGGGGTTAGATTTAGCTCTGAACTTTCATAAGAACCTCTGAGTTAGCTGCCCAGGTGGGTAGGAAGAAACACAAGGAGTGTCTGTGGGGCAGTCAATAAGCATCAGGCAGAGTCTGCTGGCAGATTTGGCAGGGACATACTTCTCCAAAAAAGCCCATGGCAACACACTGAGAGGTTTTGCAGAGCTAATGGGACCCAGTTACTACCAGGACGGTAACTAGGAGAGGTAAGACTACATCCTTTCCATGAGCATGGAAGTGACTTCACCTTCATTAAAGACAAGTTGTGTTTTCCTGGTTCTTTAGAGACTGTGGACAAGCAGGTTAAGTTTCAGATGTCCTCACTCTCTCCCTGCAGAACTGAATCCCTTCACTGGAGAGATCTCTGCCCAGGCATCTAAAAAAAAACAGAGTCTGGACTGAATGAGAACCACAGTTCAGTTACTGAAATTTGTCTGTAGAGGGAGATTAGAGCTGAAAATCTGAGTGAGACATTCTGTTCTTATAAAGAATACTTAGTTTTGCTGATGTGATAGAACCTCAGGACAGTTTGTGGGACTGTATTTCCCTTGCACATATTTGGGCACACAGTACTGCAAAATATAAGACTAACATTGCTGGTTAAAACTAGCTGTGCAGTACAACCCTGTTATGCTGGCGTCTTCTATTGGGAAAAAAAATTCCCTTAACTGAGATAACCAACTTTCTAAACTCATAAAGACTCAGTGTTCTAAGCATTTGTATTCAGTGATGTGCTTAAAAAAACTGAACTAGAGCAATTGCAGTGTACATGAAATCCTTCAAGAACTCATTGATATGAACAGTATATTCCTATCCTCAAAGGGCAGACTCTGTCCACTATAAGATATATTCCTTTGTTGTTTATATTAGCTCAAGTGCCACTTTGTATCCTGATAACATAAAACCTCCCAGTACAGCTATCACTTAAAGCTCAGCCAAGAGCAGGAAAGGAGAGTGCAATTTTTTTTTCAATTAAATTCAATTTATGAAACATGATTTTTCTTGAAAATATATTCTGAATTTTGTTATTTTTATCTATTAAACTGTCTCAAAATGCCCTCTCAATGAAGAAATTCTTCCACACTTCCCACTGCATACACTTGTGGTTTTTAATCCCTTTTTAACAAAAGTTTTAACCAACATGTGCCAATGAAATGCTTGAATACTAATTTTCAGTAAATAACTACAAATACTTTCCTACATTAGTGAATGCTACAGAGACAAGTGTAACAAATGAAACAGAACTACATACTACTGAAGCTATAGATCTCTAGAACCATAAACTACTGATCACCTCATGATATATTAAAAAAGTCATTTGCACATTAAGAAGGGATGTGAAACTATAGGTAACTGAATGAACCTGTCTTATAGTGCCTAGATGATATGGTCTATGTACATTTCCCAAATTATATTAAAACTGCTGCACAACCAGCAGAGATTAAACCATGGCTTTAACTTTTATAGTCAGATGTTAAGAAATCTAATCATAACTTCAGTGCTGTTAAGATATTGTCTATCAGCTCTAAGACTTCAGAAACACACTTTAAAGAGCCTTTAAATTTCAGGAAGGGGAACTTTATAAGCTGAGAAATGTTGACTTTGTAGAAAGTATTTTTGGCTGAAATCTGCTGTATTTCTGCACCTGCTGTGATAAATACAGTCTATGCAAATTAGGTAGGCCACCAGTTCATGACTTCTAAAGGAGTTCAGCTCCAGTGTGAGCAGTAAGGTAGCAAATTTATAATAGACAGTGGTTATATATATCATGCACTCTTTCTTAAGGTCAGAAGGGACCAGTCTTTCATGCCAAGAGACCATAAAAAATTTTAGAAGAGAAAATACCCTAGATTTCAGAGAACCTCATGCAGGTAAAAATAAAATGGGACACTACACCAGAATAAAAATAAACTTGAAAAGCTCAGGATGCACAAAATTTTTTGTACTGAATAGTAATATGGAATCCCCTTAACACCTCCTAGAAAATTTTTTAATACCTGTCAGGATTCCATTTTTTTCATAAAGAGGGTACACTGTACCACTGCCTTCTCTATCCCCCTATAAACCCAAATGCTCAATTCAAAATCCAGAAATTACTCCCCACCCCATTTTCCAAGCAAAATGGGTCACATTCTAATTAGGAAGCAGAAATCTATTGCACAGTTAATAGAGTTGCTTCCTAATTCATCAAAGCTGTCCCCAAGAAAACTGTGTGTGTGAAAGGATGGCTCTGCCCTGTCTTGCCCCCTTTCAGTACAAAGGCTCACCTTAACTGGATGTATTAAAATAGGGAATACAGCACACCAAGCAATCCCATTCTCATTTCCTCTGCCAAGCAATTTCTTACCACTTACACAGGGCTGTGGGCTGTTTCAAATACCAATAAGATATTTNGACCTCTGTGTCCTCCACTTTCCTGTCTTCAGAATAACCCTGGAGCAGGCTGCATACTGGTGAGGTCATCACTGTATTAGACTTAGCTAAACCAATCAATTTACTAAGCAAACCACTACACAATGACCTGGAGGGAACCCTCATGTTCTGGAGTGACAAATGAGATGACCCAGCAGGATCTCCCATCTTGGTCTGCCTTGGCATATTACAGTTTTCTTTTTCTCATTATCAAAACTTTCCATGGAAATCCATCAGCTTTGACACATTTTTGGGCTCTGATAGCTTATGTGCTGAGTGGCATTTCTGTATGAGGGAAGGGAGAGATCCCAGGCTAGTGAGACAAATAAAAACATTTTTGATTTCCTCTAATGCAAAGCAGAAGAGTTGTATGTATTGGAAGAGCGTCTTCCACCCACTCTGTCTTTCTGTAATGTCTGTGTAAGCATATGGCTAGTTCAGAATAACCAAGGTAGTATCCCGACAAGGGGAGGGACACAGACAGGAACCTGGCAATCCTGAGGCTGGAATTTGCTCTGTCAAAACTAGTGTCTCTCCACTGCAATAGCTGGCTTTGCTTCAGATGCACAATCTTCCTGCTGACCTACCAGAGGTATTTTTTTTGGCTATGTAATATCAAAACCCTCTGCACTTTTTCAAAAGGAGAGAAAAACAGGGTGGGTGCTGAAAGGGTGGATGAGCTAAAGTTGATGTCAGTGACTGTGCTCTCACTGAGAGGTGCACGTTTCTGAGCAATATGTGAAATGCACTTATTCGAGAGCACAAGAAATGCTGGCAGATGTAAATTGTAACAGTTCTTATATTTATACGTACAAAATAAGTTTGATAGCCAGACAATATATAGGCATTCACCAAACTGAACCTGTTCTACTATCTTCCATTTGCCGTATATACTGCAGAGGCTCTCTCTCAGTGGGAGTGGGCACTGCATGGATCTCTCGTGCCAGAAAGATGCTCCCTGCAGACATTCTATCCCCATGCCATTCAAGCATGATATTCCTAGAACTTCACAGATATTTTTTCTCCACATCAAAATCCAAAGACGAACTGTCTTGAAACTGAGAAAGCCCTTAACCCACTGCACTAACAGAGAGAGGAAGGAGAATAATGTACTTTAATTCCCAGTCAACTGAGGTGATTGCACTGCCTGTACTCAGCCCCCTCCTGATCTTTTGAACGTTTGGCTGGAAGATGAGACCAAACCCAAACTCTTCCATCTGAAGGCTGCCACCCCTCCCTCTCAGCATCCTTTTACCCCCGAAAGATTTGAACTGCACACACCTTTATCCTTGGAAAGCACACTGAGAACTGCAGTAACCAAGCCTGTGCTGTACTATTCTAGGGTGCCAGTCCTTCAAAACAGAAATGAGCTCGAATTAAGGCTTTGTGCCCGCCTACCAACCCCCAAAGACCACTGTGACCCCAGCCCTATGCAGCTCGCCAGGTTCCAGTTCAGCACGCTGCATCCTGCCGGCTCCAGCATTATGCGAGGGAGCGGAACGAAGATGCTCAGCGGAGCTTTTGCAAGTGTTCTCCTGTCAGGTAGGCGCCCCGCACCCTGGCACCCCGCTTCCAGAGCCATGTCACTCTCCCCTCACGTGTGCTTGTCATTTTGCCCCAAGGGAAAGAACATAAAGAAAGTGCCCAGGGGCCGCACCTGGCCAGGTGCTGCCGACCACTTTGCTATCCCCCTGCTCCTATCTGTCCTATGCCTCCGACAGCGCTGCCTCCCAGAGCCTGACTCGGTGAGTCCGGAGGGCTGGGGCAGCGCCGCGGGTCCCTGCCGAGGCTGGGGACAGCTCTCAGGCACTGCCCGGCCGGACAGGCACTCCCCAGCCCCGCAGCGGCGCTCGCCTGCCGCGGCTGCGTGGCTCCCACCTGCCGACA